>JZKD02S0089006.1:1096526-1114369 GCA_000966675.3 Picea glauca | reverse complement strand
AGTCATGCTGGGGAAAAAGGTCCAGTCACTGATAGTCATACTGGTAATAGTTCTGTAGCCTCTGCGAGTCATGTTATTGACCAATCACCAACCTTTGCAAGTCATGTTGGAGATGTGCAACCAGCTATTGCTAGTCATGCTGGGGGCATTGATTATGTTGAGAAAACTAGACAGATAGGATGTAAGCCTAAGTTCCCTTGTAAGCTTTGCAAGGGTGATCACCTTACTCATCTGTGCCCTGGCATTCTAGAGGCACGAAGATTGTGGTCCCTATCTGCAATCTCTTCTAATTCTGAGTCTTCGAAGGTTTCCTCACAGTGTATTCATCCAGTAGTTGAGAAAGTGGTCATGTCGATGCAATCTTCCGTTGATCCCACTCCTCTTTTGGGGGGTGATGCGCCTTCAAACCATGTGGTCTCGCAACCTATTCAACTAGTGTTTGATGAAGTGGTCGTGCCGATGCAATCTTTGGTTGAGCCCACTCTTCTCTTGGAGAGTGTCAAGTCTACCAAAGTGGACATGCTGATGCAATCTTTGGTTGATCCCACTCTTCTCTTAGGGAGTGATGTGTCTACCGACTATGTTTTTAGCATTTCCAGTTCAGTACTTTCCAAACAAGGGGGAATTCCGCTCACTTCGAGCACACCCCCTCCAAGTCCTAGGATGGTTTCCTTTGATTGGAATGACCTTGTTGAGCCTCGTTTTCCTTCTGCTACACCCTTTCAAATAAGGGTTGAAGTTAATTCAAAAAACATTTACTGATGTATTGTAGATGAAGGATCCTCCGCAAGTATTTTATCCTCCTCGTCTTGGCAAGCTTTGGGTTCTCCTGAGCTTGTGACTACTTCGCATGAGTTCTTGGCTTTTAACAGACGTCCTAGTGAATATTTGGGGATTCTTCCTCAGTTGCCTATCTCATTAGGTGGGAAGATTGTCCTTGTCGATGTTATAGTGATGCAAGGCCCATTAGATTTCAATATGTTTCTCGGGCGTGATTATGTATATGCTATGAACGTTGTGGTGTCTACGCTCTTCTGGGTGATGCATTTCCCTCATAATGGAAACATTGCCACTATCAACCAACTAGCATCTGATAATCACCATCCTAATTCGATGTTAGTTCAGGCTACCCATTTATATGTTCCTAGTATTCATATAGACTCTACCCTGCCACAGGTAAATTATGTGGTGTCTTATCCTCGATGTTCAAAATCTCCTGAGCAAGAACTTGTTCACTCATGTTTTCCTTCTCGAGACTTGGTCTCAGCGATTGATCCATTGGTTTATCTAATGAGGGAATTGGAGCCCTTGCTTCCCCCTCTTGGTCTAAGTGATCTTGAGTCTCCTTTTGAGTCTGATCTCACTATTTGTATATCCTCAAGTCATTGTTCTTGTGATTCTTCGTTGATAGACTATGTCGTTCCTAGCCAAAACCTCCATCGTCATATGGAATATGGTCAGTTTACTTCAGCCTAGGGGATTGTCGACCTTCCTCGTTTGTATGATTTCTCAGATTTTGAATTGTCTTCAGATGAGGCTATCCTTGAAGCCATGACTACAGTTTCTATACCATTGGAAGACTTACACTGTGGTTTGTGTTTTCTTCCCTTTGGGGAGACTTTCCAGGTTGACTATCGAAGAGACTCTTGGTCAGAGCTTAGCAGCGCACTCTACCTGAACTACTACCACACATGAGTCATAAGGTTGTGCAGTACTACCTGAACTCTACCTGAACTACTACCACACACATATTGTATAGTCCAGGTTTGTTGTTTTCAAGTTTTGTATTCAGTAGCACCTCTTATTTTTCCGAAGTTTCTATCTGTATCGGATTTATAAACTTTTGGATGAGTGTTATTGGCCTTATATAGAGGATCTTGGAGACATTTTTTTGACATTTGTTCATCGTATCAATCCGTTCTGACAGGTATTGACCTTGAAACTGGCATATAGGTTAGATTTTTCCCTACTTGCATTTTTGCATTATTTGTTTCTTGTTTCGTTTAACCTTAGGATCGACCCCACTGAAGTATGACACAGAGCCTTCTCTGTTGCTTTAGAAGTTTCATAATTAGGTGGTAGAGCCTACGTCTACATGGATTCCCTAGGTAAATCATTTACTGCATTTTGGCATCCATGTTGTCAGTTTTGACTATAGGCTTGGGAGTCCTTGTTAGCCCTATCATGATTACATATTGAAGCCTCATTCTTCTTGTTAATCATCATTCTTGGCCTTACCCTCGAGACTCCCTAATGAGAACGCTTTGTTGTCTTTCAAGATCGCTTTACAATTTGAAAGAAACATCCAACGAGACTGTATTTATTCTTTTCAATCTCGTCTGGATTACTTGAGAAAAGTAACCCCCTGGAGTCTTCTTTAAGCCATTTTCAGATTCTCTAAAAATGAAAAGATTGTCGAGCGATCTTGTTGCCCTTCACGCTTGCCAAACTCAAATTTGAAGGCACATCTATCCGATGGTAGTTTGCCCCTTTTTCGATCTGGATGGTTAATTTTACGAATAAAGGTATTCTCTAGGAACTTTGGTTTGCTAGAAGAGTATTCGCGCGCGTAAGTTTAACCCTTTTTCGAGCCTGAGGGACTAAATCTTCGAAAAATAAACATTCTCCTAGGTTTTGGTTTATCACCTTTTTCGGGCCTTGGAGATTACTTACGAAAAAGGAACCCCCCCCCCGGAGTCCATATTTAATCTCTTTTCAAACTCCTTAAAATTGAAAAGATCACTGAGTGACCTTGTTCCTTCACACTCGTTAAATTGGTCCAGATGAACATCTACTTGGCATGAGTTTAACACTTTTTCCAACCAGTAGATTATAGCGGAAAAAGGTACGCCTCGAGAGATTCGTCTCGTCGGGAGAGTTCTCCTTAGTTACTTTTATACTTTTTTGGGCTAAGGAGACTAAACTCATAAAAAGGTTGTGAATCCATAGTTAAGCTATTTTCAGACTCCTTAAAATTGAAAAGATGGCCGAGTGATCTTGTCTTTGTCACACTCATTAAATTCGTTTTGAAAAAACGTCTTTTTGGTGCCTGTTTAACCCTTTTTCGAACCGATTAACTCCAAAAAAGGTACTCCATGGAGTCTTCTTTTGAGTTTTTTCAGACTCTCTAAACGTGAAAAAACTATCGATCTTACATTCTCTGGACTCGTAAAAATTTACATAGAAGGGGTCTTGTTGTGTCATGCTTAATCACATTGTGGGTCTCTTAACCGCATTGCGGGTAAAAAAAATCTCGGGTGTATTTATCTTGCACGTCTCCTTTCCATGAGCATTAGTATGGTCCATGCGCTTGGAACCAGTTTGTTTGTCGTGGTGCTCATTCCTCCTTTGTAACATAGCATTCTTTTATGCTTTTTCAAGCTCTTTAAAAATTGAAAATGACAAAAAAATCAAATATTTTAAAAAGAGGGGACGAGAAATATAAAAAAAAAAATCGGCAACAAAGATAGTCACCCTTGGACAAAGCACATCCTTTTGTTTGTTCGTCAAGCATTGGGATCTAGTATGACCTTAGGAAGTTGTTCTCGCTACATAGAGTTGTGTCCTCCTTCGTTTGGTTACTCTTCCAAACATATGGAGAGTTTGTGTGGCCTCCTGCATCACAAACTTATGTCAATGACATGCCGCCTGAGTCTGATCATCTTTAGTGATTTTGTCCAAGGGAAGTTTTACCCAACTTGAGTCAGCCTTTCTGCAGTGTCTCTTGAATTTCATGAGTCAACCATCTCGAGAGTCCAGTGAAGTCCAAATTTGAAATCGACAAAGTTCTCTTCCTGATCATCGAGATCCTCCATTGTTTTCCCGATTACACTCCCATTGTACTCCTACCTGAGTTTTGAAGATCTTGAAGTTGTTGCTCGAGCTATGAAGACTTCGTCTCCAACCACAGGTGTCACTAGCTTCGTGAAGATACATATTGTACTGCTATATCTTCGACTGATTTTGAGATGTAGATTCGATGTGTATTGCTCACAGCTACACTTTATATAATTATATGACATGGATCTTCAGTGTATTTGATTTATTTCATCCCGAGCATGGGTATGCCCGCCTCGGAGAAACAATTTTTGTTTTGTAGATGACACCTCTCGAACTTTGGGCCCGAGCTCACTCGATTTCGTGCATTCTCATTGGTGAAGATATTGTAATGTATTTCATCCATCAGTTGCTCTTCTGACTTCATACATTAGAGGGGATATGTTATATCCCTAAAATTCCCTACTCATGCATACATGGCATTGGCCCTCCTACTTGCATAATTTTCCAAATCACTGTTGAGAAACTCTATTTAAAAAAACATTTTTTAGAGCATGTATGTGCCATGTTGCACTATTTTCCACGTACATATGTTTGTTGCATGCTAGACAGCTCACGTACATACACTTATTGCACACTAAACAGCCCGCGTACATACACTTAATGCACACTAAACAAACCATGTATATCTCCAAAAGCTGAAAAATTAAAAAGTTGTAAAGAATTCAGTGGAATTTATAGTGATTGGAGGTTTCCCAACCAATTCACCTACTATAATCTATCCCCAACCGAATAACCATCATTTTTTCATATAAAAGGAGGCATTGGGGTCTCATTCCACAACCAAGCATTAGAACGGTGAAACTCTGTCCAATTTCCCTTCCTTTCCTTGCCCAAGCATTTACAACCTTTTGTGAGTTATTGCCTTAGCATTCCCTCTCCAACCCCTTTTCTTCCATACAATCCATCCCCTTCCCTTGAGGTGATTAGTAGATTGTGAGAAGAGGCTTATTGAAGGTGCACTTGGAGCATTGTTAAGAGGGGCCCGGACTAGGTTCGCGAAGCATCGGTCGACAAGGATTGTAAGCTTCAATCTTTGATTAATGAATAAAAAAATCTATTTTTCATGTCCCAAATGATGATGTTTTGTGTCTTTTCTTTTATTTATACATAATAATTGATATCTAACCCTAATTTATGAATAGAAATAGCATGATTGTAGCCTTGTTTGCCTAGTTTTGGATGCAAGTCGGATTTGGGAGGAGACTTGCAGCCTTGGGAGCTATAGAGCTTGAGGAAATCATCACCAAACGTTGGATAAAAAGTACAGTAACTGATCTTCTATTCCACTGCTTTATGTTCATCTATTTTGGTATGTTTGGGGTAGTGTAGAAACTAGATTGACTTTTAGGGAGTCATTTGCTATGTCTATACTTTAAACCCCGGTATAGTTATAGGGGGATTTTCCCGCTAGCAATGAGACAAACTCATACTTCTTTGGATAAAGTCCTAAAGCTCAAGTGAGGCTTTTGTGTAACTAACAAGGGGCCATTATCACCTTACCAACCCTCTTCTACACTTTAGGTCGGCTCTCCTCTGGCTCAAGGGGGGATTCCCTAAAGATAGGATTGCAAGGATTTTAGGCAATGAGTTCAAAGGTGATATGAAGAGTAAATCCAGCAAAAAAAAATTTGAAAGGATTAAGAGAATCAAGTTGACGAAAGGAAAGGAGACTAATGTATTTCCATTAGGCATATGGGGTCAACTAAGGCTCCTCTTTTAGAAGTTACAAGTGAAACTAAGATGATAGTTAGGGTTGACCACTTCAAACCCTAACAAATCTTCCTAGTAGCCCAACAAGATTCAATATGATCAAGGGGAAGAAGATCCTCCAATAGTAATCCTCCAATAGTCTTGAGAAGGTACCTGTCAAGAAGAGAGGAAGAGGGTGCACCACCAACACTATAGAAGTAATGCCACATTCACAACCATTCAAAATAAAACACGACAAGGATTTAAAGAGACCACCTACTCAGAGAATCACACACAAGACCATTGATCCATGAACATCAATCATTTGCAAAGCATCCACTAGACAAAATATTCAAGAAAGCACTCTAGCTAGCCATCCATAACATAAGAGAAATAAACAAATAATTCTGAATAGATTTTCAATTAAGCTACAAAGGATTTCTCCCCAAATCCAACCATGAGTACAAATTAGGAAGGGTATCTCCTTGTATAGAGTGATACTCATCTTCCTTTATAGTAAAATAATTATATCTCATGTGAGATCCTTAATTCTAGCCTATGGAAGAGTAAAACACACTTTCCTCCTATAATATCCCCAAGGGTGAGCCCCAGTTGTATTTATGAATTGTAAATATATTTTGTAGGCTGGTGAGCCGACCAATTATAAGATGGCAAGCTTATGTGTTATCAGGCCGGAGAGCCTAGGTGTTAAAGGCCAGGAGCCTGTTTTTGTACGTGTAACTATTCATATCAGTGATATAAAAACATCGTTGCGTGTAGAGCAACCACGAAGAAAGAGTGATGGGGGACTAAGCTTCCACTAGGTAGGGTAAGGGAGAAGGGGCTGAGAGGTTGGAAAGAGGGGTTAAGCCTAAGGGCTTAAGTCCAAGGGAATAATAATTTATTATTATTATTCCAAAACCTGTGTAAAAGGATATGTTTTTATCCTAAGTTCCTATGGAAGGGCAGGTGACTTCCAAAGGGAAAGGAATGTGTTTCATGAGCGACAAGTGTCTGCTCAGGCACATGCAATTTAAGCTGGAAAGTCATCTTGTTCGAGGATTCGCTTCCCATTCTTCCATCCTCGCCTAACTCATTTGACCTCTGTCGTCGACCTCTGCATCTTCACGCACCTCTGAAACCGCTAACTGGGGAAGCCAATCTGTGTTTTCCTGTGAAGCCCAGTATATCTGCACTTGCCAAAACCGAACCGTACTCTGCATTACCGAATTTTTGGTTGTTGTCATTCCCTAAGCTTTATTGAACCTTTGTTGTTGTCCTCACCTTGTTGGAACTAAATTGAAAATTGGTTGAAGAGACGGGTTGCCAGGCCCGTTGTTGAAGAGGCAGGTTGTCAGGCCTGTGATCAACTCTCTCTAGGTGAGAGAGTTTGCAGGGAAGTAATTTTCTCCTAGAGAGAGTCCAACACCAGCTACGGAGCTCTAAGAATTCTTTATCTTGTTTATTGCCGAGACCCTTAAAGGAGAAGTAGAGAAGTCGATGGACTGTGGAACATTGAAGGTGCATATTTTCGGGGTGGAACAGGCATGTGGGGAATGAGAGTCCATGAGTAGTGGGTGTAAGAAGGCTCCTGGAGAGAATCCTTTCATTTGCACTGTGCAGTTTCCTGTAACCTCAACATAGTCTAGGATTCTCTTTCCCTAGGTGGAGCTTAGTCCAAGCTCGGGGGTGACCCACTACTGAGAGTGATGAGCAGTGCGGTTTAAGGCTGGGAGGTTCGTGGAAGGTCTGCACGCAGTTGGTGTACTTCAATTGAAAGATGAGTATCTACTCCTATGATCATTTACATGCTATGTATGTGTACATGTGTTATAATTAATGAATATTGCTTGTATATGTTGTTATATTATGGGTTTCGCCTATGAAGTACTGCATGTATGCTTTTACTTTTATTTCCGCATTAATCTATGTATGAACAGAATACATTGTCAGTTTAGGTTTATATTTACATGCATATGACAATTGTCATTTCTATGAGTAGCATGCACCGGCCTGGGTGGTCAAGGTGTGACAAATTGGATGTGTATGATGTTTCCGCAAGAATCTCTGTGTGGCATAGCCCAGCTACTTATGGTTGGGTACGTTACAAATTGGTATCAGATCATAAAGAGACGTTTGGAAGTGAAGTTGTTCGGCCTATGGGTCGTTGGGGACGTTACAAATTGGTATCAGAGCCAAGGTTCAAGCACTGATCCTCGATGGGCCAGATAAGTGTTCATTGGAACCAAGGTTTCGGGTGAAAATTGTGTCAAGAGGAACCAATTTCGAACCTCATAACATTCTCGAGTGCCAAGAGGTTGCCTTGGTCGTGTTATGCTCATGAGGTGTAGCGGTATTATAAAACCACGACAGACGTGGTATTGGGCCGTAGAATAATGGGGTTCGTAGGATTTGTTCAGGAGGAGGAGGACAATTCATGATCGTCAGATCTGGAGAAGGTGTAGGAGGGTTAACCTGGAAGCCCTTCGGACTTCGCGATTTCGGTGAAATTAGGTGCAAAAATAAGAGAAGGGTCGAAGCCCTTGAAGCTCTGAAGTCTGGAGTTAATCCGGACCGTCCGTCAAGAGGGACGCATGTCAGCAGATGGGCTTGTTCAGGATTTCGACGTTCGGGAGAATTAGTGTGTGCGGAGGCGAGAACTTCTGAAGCCCAAAGAGCTGAAGTGGTGAGTCATGATGATGTCACCTGGAGGTGACGTAAACCTCTCATATACCTGCCACGTACCTCCACCTGGAATGTTGTCAGTTGTATTATGTGGACCCAGAGGGTAAAGAAGTCCAGAAATTCAAAATCTGAGAGACTGAAAGGAAACAAGCATAAAAACTTCTGAAGCCCGAAATTTCGGAGTAACGTGGCATGATGATGTCACTTGGATTGACGTGGACACATGGGTTGTGTGCCACGTGTCAGTGGGTTTCGAACTCGTGGAAGATTGAAATGCCATATGGAACGTGACACGTGACACCCATCTGATTGGGCCACGTGTCATCCGCTATTATTCCGCCATGTGGCACTCCATATGAGCATGGTTAGTGGGACCCTGAGGTTACATAACGTAGTTTACGGTCAATATACGACGGACCCACACTGGCGTTGATCACGATACATCAATATCGATGGTCAGGAGGCATTGCGGGGACCCAAATTGCATGGGAGTTAATTCCCCAAGGCGGTCCTACAATCCAAACCACTGTTTGACCAAGGGGTTACATGTCAGCGTCAAAGGAATTGTGGGACGCAAGGCGGGTTACTCCAAACCATGGATGCATGCCCCTGCAATTTGAAAAGCGTTAAGTGATGTGACTATTTGGTATCTTAGTTCTAGCATGGAAGTCGTGGGTCCCAATGGACATGTGCCGCCAATTGTGAAGTCTGGAGACTTGACACTCCGGAATGATGGTTCATAGGGCACGAAAGGAAGAGCCTTCTGAAGATTCGTAACTCCAAAGTGACATGACATAATGACGTCACTAAAGGTGACATGGAAGTGTTCAGAGATTAACGGTTCGGGGTGTTGGGGGTGTGCGGATGTGAAATCCTCCGAAGTCTCGAAGTCTCGAAGCTTCGAAGTCCCGGAACTCAGATGCCTGAGGTTCCATAGTGAGTGTCAGTCATTGGATGTTGGGTAGACGTGGATTATTGATCCACCCTACTTCGCGAGTTCGGTAATCTGGAACTCCGAGAGATTTTTTGGGATGTGCTTTGAAAACTTTTGAAGCCAGAGGCCCAAAGTCCCGAATAAGCGCCTATCAACCTAGTGCTTGGCCACAGCCCGTGGTCGCGTGGGTTGGAGGCTAAGAGAAAGGGGTTAGTGCCCAAAAATTATTACAGAACAGAGCAGAGCTTAGAAAGAAAATGGAATCAGAAAGTTTTCTTTGAATCAGATTGGTTTATGAATACTGTGGAATTTGTTAAGGATTGATGGCCTGACAAATTTCGGTTGACTGCACATTCTGTTTGCAGAGTTAACGATTGTCAGAACCAAACCGAATTGCTGCAGAGTGCAGAAAATGGAGGAGGCACGGAATGCTTTCAGTTCAGAGAACGAAGCTAAAGGAATGGATGTCCATTTGGGAGTTGAAGGATCGAACTCCAATGGGCATGGAGAAGAGATAGATAAGGAGGGAAACATGATGAGAATCATTGAAAGATTGCAAAAAGATGCCCAGACTTACTGAGCAGATAACAAAAAACTCATGAAAGTCAGGGAACAACAGGAAGAATTCAACATAAAGTTGATACAGAGCTTGGAGAGGATAGAAAAGAAATTGGATAAGGAGAGTGACTCCAGTAAACCAGTAAGTCACGGGTCTCCTGATGAAAGGAGGAAATCAAGGAGTGTTGGCAGACACCATCATCACTCCCAAGGGAACTATAAGAGGAGGGAACACAGTAGTTCAAGCCCATCTCCTACCAGAAAGCACATGAGATCTGGAGTGGATGAACTGAAGAGAGAAATGAACAAGATTAAACCTCCTACGTTTGATGGAGAGCACCAGAAGGAGGAAGATGTCGAGACGTGACTTCTTGGCATGAGAAAATATTTCCAACTATAGAATTACTCCTCTCATGCAGAAGGAAGAATTCAATGTATCAACTGAAAGAAAAGGCATCCATGTGGTGGGATCAACTTGTGCAGGTGCAAGACATTAAAGAAAAAAATGTTACTGGAAAGGAATTCAAGAAGTATTTCGAAAAGAGATACTATGACAGAAAGATGAAAGTGTTATTTGAACTCAAGCTGGGTAGCATGATTATTGTTGAATATGAACGAAAGTTTTTAGAATTGTTGAAGTATGTCCCTTTCATCAAAGATGAGACTGTCAAAATTCAAAGGTATCTGAGTGAACTACCACCTTCCATCGGTGACAAGATCCAATATGATGATCCTAAAACTATGGAAGAAACTATAAGGAGAGCAAAATGCTTATATGAACAGCAAAGAGAAAATCCCACTTTCTGGAAGGCTTGAGATGATAAGAAGAAGTTCAAGAAAGAGCAGAGGCAGAAGGGAAACAAGCCTCCCTTTTTCAGAAACATTCCTCAAGGACAACCATCTTTTAGAGAGCAGGGGATGGCTGAGGCAGGGGGACAGAGACCAAGGCAGACGCCCATTCAATGCTGGGGTTGTCCGAAGGACCACAAGTATAGAGATTGTCCTCACAAAACTAGCAAAATGAGAGTTGTCCACAATGTTCAGCAAGAAGAAATAGTGGAGAACATGGGGAGTAAAATACCAAGGATCTATGCAGCCCTGGACAACAAGCAAGTTGAATTTCAATCACACATGATTGAAGTTGAAGGTATGATCAATAATCATGCCTTTACTATTTTAATTGATTCAGGCGCTAGTCATAGTTATATAAATCCCAAGATGGTGGAAAGTTTGCATTTGCCAAGAAGCAAGCATGGAAAATCTTGGTTAGTGCAGCTGGCTACAGGAGCCAAGAGAAAGGTTGTTGAGTTGGTTAAGTCTTGTCCAGTGGACATGAATGGACTAAGCACAAGGGCTGAATTGAACATCTTACCTTTAGGTTCCTATGACTATCTAATTGGGATGGATTGGTTAGACCAGCACCATGCCATCTTAAACTGTCGTAACAAGGCATTCACTTGCCTAGATGAGGAAGGAAACGCAAGGAAATTGCAAGGAATTCCAAGGGCAGTTTCGGTCAGAAAAATCTCAGCAATGCAGCTGAAGAAGTGTTACAAGAAGGGCTGCCAAATATTTGTAGCTCATATGGAAGAAGCACCTAAGAATAAGGTGTCAAATATTGAAGGCCATGCAATATTAAAAGATTTTGAAGATGTATTCCAGGAGATAACCGAACTACCCCCGAAGAGAGATATTGATTTCTCTATAAACCTGATCCCTAGAGCAGCTCCAATGTCAAAAGCTCCTTACAGAATGAGTACACCAGAGCTAAAAGAACTACAGTTGTAGCTTGAAGAACTTCTGAAGAAGGGGTATATACGCCCAAGTGTGTCACCTTGGGGTGCATCGGTCCTGTTCGTGAAGAAGAAAGATGGGGCATTGATATTGTGCATCGATTTCAGACAGTTAAATAAAGTTACTATAAAGAACAAGTATCCATTGCCAAGGATCGATGATCTCTTCAATCAGTTGAAAGATGCCAAGATATTTTCAAAAATAGATCTCAGGTCAAGGTACCATCAGGTAAGGATAAAGGATGAAGACATCAGCAAGACCGCCTTCAGAACAAAGTATGGTCACCATGAATTCACAGTGGTGCCATTTGGGTTATCAAATGCATCCGTTGTTTTCATGTGCCTAATGAATGGTGTATTCAGAGAATATCTAAACAAATTTGTCATAGTGTTTTTGGATGACATCCTAGTGTATTCCAAGTCGAAGGAAGAGCATGAACAACATCTGAGGATGGTGTTGCAAGTGCTAAGGGAGCACCAATTGTATGCCAAATTGAGCAAGTGCTAATTTTATCAAAAACAGATCCATTACTTGGGGCATATCATTTCAAAGGATGGGATAGTCGTGGACCCTGAGAAAATAGAAGCCATCAGAAAATGGTCAGCGTCGAAGAATGTGACATAAGTCGTATCCTTTATGGGTTTAGTTGGCTATTACAGAAGGTTCATTGGAGGGTTCTCAAGAATAGCTCACCCCATCACTTCCTTGCAAAGGAAGGAAAAGAAATTTCAATGGACAGAAGAATGTGAGAAAAGCTTCCAGCAATTCAAGTAGTTGTTAACCAGTGCTCCAATCTTGAGGATTGCAAATCCAAATGAAGATTTTGTAGTGTGTATGGATGCATGCAAAGAAGCACTGGGAGGAGTCCTCAACCAGAATGGGTTTCTAATATGTTATGAGTCCAAAAAATTTAAAGAGCATGAAAACAACTATGCAACTCATGATTTGGAGTTGGCGGCCATTGTACACACTCTAAAGATTGGAAAGAGATTTGAACCAAGGACAGACCATAACAGTCTGAAGTATTTGTTTGATCAGCCAACCTTGAATGCTAGGCAGAGTACATGGTTGGAATTCTTTTGTGAGTACGACTTTGATATCAAGCATATCAAAGGAAAGGAGAACAAAGTGGTTGATGCACTCAACAGAAGAGTGCATGAACTACATGCTACGACCATTAGCATGTATCAAACTGATATTAAAGGCAGAATTTCGAAAGTTGCAAATGCAGATTTGCAGTACATGGAATTGGTAGCAAAGCTACTACAAGGTAAGATGCTACAGAGAGTGGAAGATTATAAATTGGAAGTTGATGGAACACTCCTGTACAAAAATAGAGTTTATGTACCTAATTTCCAAGAATTGAGAATTATGATCTTGAAAGAAATGCAGAATGTGTCTTATGTTGGGCACCCTGGATATCAGAAAACAGTGGCAGCAGTCAAGAACCATTACTTTTGGCCAGGTATGAAGAAGGAAATTGCAGAATACATCGGCAAATGTATGGAGTGTCAGAAGGTCAAGGATGAACATAAGCACCCAGCAGGGTTGCTACGGCCATTGTCCATTCCTGAGTGGAAGTGGGAAGTGGTGACAATGGATTTCATCACAGGATTGCCCAGAACTGGCAAGCAGCATGATTCCATCATGGTGGTGGTAGATAAGATTACGAAAGATGCCCATTTTATTCCATTGAAGACTACTCACAAGGAAACTAATGTTGTCGATATTTATATGAGGGAAGTAGCGTGATTGCATGGTATTTCCAAGACAATTGTGTCTGACAGAGACCCGAAATTTACCTCAAAATTCTGAAAGGGGGTTATTCAAAGGGTTCGGAACGAATCTAAACTTCAGCACTACTTATCATCCTGAGTCTGATGGGAAAACGGAGAGGGTGAACCAAGTGATAGAGGACATGCTAAGGATGTATGTGATGGACAAACCATCTAAATGGAAAGACTATCTACACTTGGTAGAATTTGCCTACAACAATGGGTATCAAGTGTCATTGAAGATGAGCCCGTTTGAAGCACTTTATGGCAAAAATGTCAACACACCAATAAGTTGGGATAACCCAGTTGATAGCACAGTGGTCGGGCCAGAGATGCTCAAAGAAATGGAAGATCAAATGATGAAGATTAAGAAGAATTTGAAGGTTGCCTAAGACAGGCAGAAAAGTTAAGCTGATAAGAACAGAACCCACAGGGAATTTAAAGTGGGTGATCATGTTTTCTTGAAAGTGAAAGCCAACAGAAGTTCCCTGAAGTTGGGAAACTGTTCCAAGTTGGCAGCCAAATATTGTGGGCCATTTGAAATCCTAGAAAGGATTGGATCAGTTTCATATATGCTTGCATTGTCTGCATCCATGATTGTACATAATGTGTTTCATATTTCATTGCTTACCTGATCCTAATCATGTGATTGATTGGAATGTGATTCAGGTGGAGCAAAAAGGCGTCTTGCAAGTGCATTCGGTGCGCATATTGGACCGGAAGAACAAACAGCTCTGGAATCGAGCTACAGGGCTTGTAAAGGTCCAGTGGAACTGGTACAGTCCTGAAGACGCAACATGGGCGCATGAGGATGCTATGCGGGCATAATACCCGCATCTTTTTGAAAAATTTAAAATTCTTGTTGATGTTGTGTAAATAAGTTGCATTAAGGACAGTGAAAAAATAAGGGGAGGGGATTGTAATATCCCCAAGGACGAGCCCCAATTGCATTTATGAATTGTAAACATGTTTTGTAGGATGGTAAGCCGAGCAATTATAAGATGGTAATCTTATGTGTTATTAGGCCGGAGAGCCTAGTGTTAAAGGCCAAGAGCCTGTTTTTGTACATGTAACTATTCATATCAGTAATATAAAAACATTGTTGTGTGTAGACCGACCACAAAGAAAGAGTGATGGAGAACTAAGCTTCCACTAGGTAGGGTAAGGGAGAGGGGGCTGAGAGGTTGGAAAGAGGGGTTAAGCCTAAGGGCTTAAGTCCAAGGGAATAATAATTTTTTATTATTATTCCAAAAGTTGTGTAAAAGGATATGTTTTTATCCTAAGTTCCTGGGGAAGGGCAGGTGACTTCCAAAGGGAAAGGAATGTGCTTCATGAGCGACAGGTGTCGGTTCAGGCACATGCAATTTAAGTTGGAAAGTCAACTTGTTCGAGGGTTCGCTTCCCATTCTTCCATCCTCGCCTAACTCATTTGACCTCTGTCGTCGACCTCTACATCTTCACGCACATCTGAAACCGCTAACTGGGGAAGTTGGTCTGTGTTTTCTTGTGAAGCCTAGCATATATGCACTTGCCAAAACCGAACCGTACTCTGCATTACCGAATTTTTGGTTGTTGCCATTCTCTGAGCTATATTGAACCTTTGTTGTTGTCCTCACCTTGTTGGAACTAAGTTGATGATTGATTGAAGATGCAGGTTGTCAGGCCCGTGGTTGAAGAGGCAAGTTGTCAGGCCTGTGAGAAGCTCTCTCCAGGTGTGAGAGTTTGTTGGAAAGTGATTTTCTCCTAGAGAGAGTCCAGCACCAGCTACGGAGCTCTAAGAATTCTTGATCCGGCATGTTGTCGAGACCCTGAAAGGGGAAGTGGAGCAGCCGATGGACTGTGGAATAGTGAAGGTGCATATTCTCGGGGTGGAACATGTATGTGGGGAATGAAAGTCCGTGAGTAGTGGGCGTAAGAAGGCTCCAGAAGAGAATCCTTCCAGTTGCACTGTGCAGTTTCCTGTAACCTCAGCCTACTCTAGGATTCCCTTGCCCTAGGTGGAGCTTAGTCCCAGCTCGGGGGTGACCCACTGTTGAGCGTGATGAGCAGTGTGGTGTAAGGCTGGGAGCTTTGTGAAAGGTCTGCACGCAGTTGGTGTACTTCATTTGAAAGATGAGTATCTACTCCTATGATCATTTGCATGCTATGTATTTGTACATGTGTTATAATTGATGAATATTACCTGTATATGTTGTTATATTATGGGTTTCGCCTGTGAAGTATTGCATGTATGCTTTTACTGTTATTTCCGCATTAATCTATGTATGAATAGAACACGTTGTTTGTTTGCTTTTATATTTACATGCATATGACAATTGTCATTTCTATGAGTAGCATGCATCGGCCTGGGTGGCCGACGTGTGACAAATTGGATGTGTATGATGTTTCCGCAAGAATCTTTGTGTGGCATAGCCCAGCTGGGTACGTTACAAATTGGTATTAGAGCATAGAGAGACATTTGGAAGTGACGTTGCCCGGCATGTTGGTGGCTGGGGACGTCACACCTCCAACTAACTAGAATAAAATGCAATAAAAAATGGAGTAGTCAAGCCACATGTACATTAAACAAGTGAAATAAGCCCAAGCAAGAGAAATATGTCCACTAATGAAGCAAGTAAAGGTGTCCAAGATGCAACGTCTAGCCTCCAAAGGAAACATACTCCTCTAATGATGCAAGTAAGTCCTCCAAGTCTTCTTCCAAGGTGGATATGTAGGTCTTCAATGAGCAAATCTCCATAAATTACGAGGAGAGACCCTATAAAAGCGGGTGGCCCCTCCAAATCAGCTACAAGAAGTCATGTGTGAAGTCTTCAAGGTGGAATAACCTCCCTCGAATCACGCCAACCTTCAAATGTGGGTGCCTCCATATGTGAGCTCATCCTCCAACAATAACAACTACTACAAAAGCTGGAACGTCCTCCATTGAATAATTCCTCCTTCCTTGAAATATGCTTCGTAAACATAACTGGACCTTTTCTATGGTGAGCTCTCCCTTAAGGCTGTTGACCTTGTCAAAGGGGGATGCCACATGTTCTCCTCCATGAAATGTTCCTCAAATCAAACCTCATAAAAGAGTATGCTAGAATCAGTCAAGGGTTTGTTATAGTAAACTCCCACAAGGCTAGGGTGTTCTTCCTTTAGTGCACATTTGATCCTATCTAGGCTGAACACTCTCCTTTTTTACCAAGTCAATGGCTTCCCTGTGGTGCATACATCTTCTTTTGGGCTTACAAAGGAGGCGTGCTAAGCTGCCTTAGTTCACATATTGTTCATCCATACATCATTTACATATATGAACCTTAAACATGCTGAAGGAAGCACTCAGATCTGCTGTTGCCAGTAATTTTGTTCCAAATTGTCTTCAAACATGTGCTAGGACTACAGAGTTGTGCCTTGCACTGGAACTTAGGGAGATATCAACATGCTTCCAGCATCATCGTAGACTGTTTATTGTCCAAAGACATTGCTCCTTTGAAGTTATTAAACTCCTTACATAGATCATTACCATTGCTTTCACTCCTCAAAGTTTTCAACCCATCGAATTGTATTCCTCTTATTGCAGGAGTCATCAAACCAACTTATCAGCATGAAAACTGGTGAAGTTTTTTGCAAATTTTATCACACAGATCATATGCAAACAATCTGGATGATGATACTCAGATCATCTTTAGCCTTATAATTTCATGGTCACTTTAGACAGTGTTATTTTTCCCTGAACAAAAGGAACACCAGCAAACATTAAAACAAGAGCATCAATAGTATTTTCCCTTCTAGCTGATTTTACCATTTTCCTGTAGCACTTTGCTGGAGGCCCGTAGATCCTTAGTGCTGGGTTCACTATCCAGGAGAATGTCTGCAACCAATTCATCCCAGCTCCAAATATTCTCTAGCAAGTTAGTATCA
This sequence comes from Picea glauca, assembly GCA_000966675.3. NCBI lineage: Eukaryota > Viridiplantae > Streptophyta > Pinopsida > Pinales > Pinaceae > Picea > Picea glauca. The sequence continues at coordinate 1,097,191 of JZKD02S0089006.1, read as the reverse complement.
AAACCCTTCATACACTGTTACATGTTCCGTAATCTGTCCTTGCAATAGAGGTTCATTCCTGTTTGCAAATTCTGTGGAGTAAGATCCACTTATTTTTCTTAAGAAAGGAGGCTAAGATCCCGATTTTCTATGCAGCAAAGTACAAGAAGTGTACTACAATCCTACCTTCAATTAGACCATGATATTTTGATAAAACAAATGATTGTATACTGTCCCAAAGCTTCAAACTTCAACACCGACAGCGGAACTCTTTTACACTTTTCTTTGTTATATAGGAAATTAATGATTTGACCTGGAATAATGGAAGATTTACTGGACATGAAACCCAAAATCCATCTACATCATCAACATACCTTCATGAAGATATGTGTTAAGCAGTCTTGATCCACACTTTGTTTGATCATATATTGCATACAAAGGAGTATTTAAACCCTGTGAACATGCTGGAAAATTAAGGGACAGAGCAACTGCTATAGGTTATCACCATACCTTTGGTTTGTGGGCTTACAAGCACTTTCAGCCACTATTTGATGATGGGACAGGGCTGCAAAAATTTTCCCCCGGACTTGCTTTCACACTAATAGACCAAATGTATCTGGACAGAGTGCATGCCATTCAATCTAGATTATGTAATCTTCATAACCCAGGGTCCTCCAAATCACATG
>JZKD02S0089006.1:1045759-1067999 GCA_000966675.3 Picea glauca | reverse complement strand
CTTTAATATCAGTTTGATACATGCTAATGGTCGTAGCATGTAGTTCATGCACTCTTCTGTTGAGTGCATCAACCACTTTGTTCTCCTTTCCTTTGATATGCTTGATATCAAAGTCGTACTCACAAAAGAATTCCAACCATGTACTCTGCCTAGCATTCAAGGTTGGCTGATCAAACAAATACTTCAGACTGTTATGGTCTGTCCTTGGTTCAAATCTCTTTCCAATCTTTAGAGTGTGTACAATGGCCGCCAACTCCAAATCATGAGTTGCATAGTTGTTTTCATGCTCTTTAAATTTTTTGGACTCATAACATATTAGAAACCCATTCTGGCTGAGGACTCCTCCCAGTGCTTCTTTGCATGCATCCATACACACTACAAAATCTTCATTTGGATCTGCAATCCTCAAGATTGGAGCACTGGTTAACAACTACTTCAATTGCTGGAAGCTTTTCTCACATTCTTCTGTCCATTGAAATTTCGTCTCCTTCCTTTGCAAGGAAGTGATGGGGTGAGCTATTCTTGAGAACCCTCCAATGAACCTTCTGTAATAGCCAACTAAACCCATACAGGATACGACTTATGTCACATTCTTCAGCGTTGACCATTTTCTGATGGCTTCTATCTTCTCAGGGTCCACGACTATCCCATCCTTTGAAATGATATGCCCCAAGTCATGGATCCGTTTTTGATAAAATTAGCACTTGCTCAATTTGGCATACAATTGGTGCTCCCTTAGCACTTGCAACACCATCCTCAGATGTTGTTCATGCTCTTCCTCCGACTTGGAATACACTAGGATGTCATCCAAAAAGACTATGACAAACTTGTCTAGATATTCTCTGAATACACCATTCATTAGGCACATGAAAACAACGGGTGCATTTGATAACCCAAATGGCACCACTGTGAATTCATGGTGACCATACTTTGTTCTGAAGGTGGTCTTGCTGATGTCTTCATCCTTTATCCTTACCTGATGGTACCTTGACCTGAGATCTATTTTTGAAAATATCTTGGCATCTTTCAACTGATCGAAGAGATCATTGATCCTTGGCAATGGATACTTGTTCTTTAAAGTAACTTTATTTAACTGTCTGAAATCGATGCACAATATCAATGCCCCATCTTTCTTCTTCACGAACAGGACCAAGGCACCCCAAGGTGACACACTTGGGCGTAGATACCCCTTCTTCAGAACTTCTTCAAGCTACAACTGTAGTTCTTTTAGCTCTGGTGTACTCATTCTGTAAGGAGCTTTTGACATTGGAGCTGCTCTAGGGATCAAGTTTATAGAGAAATCAATATCTCTCTTCGGGGGTAGTTCGGGTATCTCCTGGAGTATATCTTCAAAATCTTTTAATATTGCACGGCCTTCAATATTTGACACCTTATTCTTAGGTGCTTCTTCCATATGAGCTACAAATATTTGGCAGCCCTTCTTGTAACACTTCTTCAGCTGCATTGCTGAGATTTTTCTGACCGAAACTGCCCTTGGAATTCCTTGCAATTTCCTTGGGTTTCCTTCCTCATCCAGGCAAGTGAATGCCTTGTTACGACGGTCTAAGATGGCACGGTGCTGGTCCAACCAATCCATCCCAATTAGATAGTCATAGGAACCTAAAGGTAAGATGTTCAATTCAGCCCTTGTGCTCAGTCCATTCATGTCCACTGGACAAGACTTAACCAACTCAACAACCTTTCTCTTGGCTCCTGTAGCCAGCTGCACTAACCAAGATTTTCCATGCTTGCTTTTTGGCAAATGCAAACTTTCCACCATCTTGGGATTTATATAACTATGACTAGCCCCTGAATCAATTAAAATAGTAAAGGCATGATTATTGATCATACCTTCAACTTCAATCATGTGTGATTGAAATTGAGCTTGTTTGTTGTCCAGCGCTGCATAGATCCTTGGTATTCTACTCCCCATGTTCTCCACTATTTTTGCTTGCTGAACATTGTGGACAACTCTCATTTTGCTAGTTTTGTGAGGACAATCTCTATACTTGTGGTCCTTCTGACAACCCCAACATTGAATGGGCGTCTTCCTTGGTCTCTGTCCCCCTGCCTCAGCCATCCCCTGCTCTTTAAAAGATGGTTGTCCTTGAGGAATGTTTCTAAAAAAGGGAGGCTTGTTTCCCTTCTGCCTCTGCTCTTTCTTGAACTTCTTCTTATCATCTCAAGCCTTCCAGAAAGTGGGCTTTTCTCTTTGTTGTTCATATAAGCATTTTGCTCTTCTTATAGTTTCTTCCATAGTTTTAGAATCATCATACTGGATCTTGTCACCGATGGAAGGTGGTAGTTCACTCAGATACCTTTGAATTTTGACAGTCTCATCTTTGATGAAAGGGACATACTTCAACAATTCTAAAAACCTTCGTTCATATTCAACAATAGTCATGCTACCCAACTTGAGTTCAAATAACACTTTCATCTTTCTATCATAGTATCTCTTAGTCAAGTATTTCTTTTCGAAATACTTCTTGAATTCCTTTCTAGTAACATTTTTCTGTTTAATGTGTTGCACCTGCACAAGTTGATCCCACCACATGGATGCCTTTTCTTTCAGTTAATACATTGCAATTCTTCCTTCTGCATGAGAGGAGTAATTCTATAGTTGGAAATATTTCCTCATGCCAAGAAGTCACGTCTCGACATCTTCCTCCTTCTGGTGCTCTCCATCAAACGTAGGAGGTTTAATCTTGTTCATTTCTCCCTTCAGTTCATCCACTCCAGATCTCCTGTTCTTTTTGGTAGGAGATTGGCTTGAACTACTGTGTTCCCTCCTCTTATAGTTCCCTTGGGAGTGATGATGGTGTATGCCAACACTCCTTGATTTCCTCCTTTCATCAGGAGACCCGTGACTTATTGGTTTACTGGAGTCACTCTCCTTATCCAATTTCGTTTCTATCCTCTCCAAGCTCTGTATCAACTTTATGTTGAATTCTTCCTGTTGTTCCCTGACTTTCATGAGTTTTTTGTTATCTGCTCAGTAAGTCTGGGCATCTTTTTGCAATCTTTCAGTGATTCTCATCATGTTTCCCTCCTTATCTATCTCTTCTCCATGCCCATTGGAGTTCGATCCTTCAACTCCCAAATGGACATCCATTCCTTTAGCTTCGTTCTTTGAACTGAAAGAATTCCGTGCCTCCTCCATTTTCTGTAATCTGCAGCAATTCAGTTTGGTTCTGACAATCGTTAACTCTGCAAACACAATGTGCAGTCAACCGAAATTTGTTAGGCCATCAATCCTTAACAAATTCCACAGTATTCATAAACCAATCTGATTCAAAGAAAACTTTCTGATTCCATTTTCTTTCTAAGCTCTGCTCTGTTCTGTAATAATTTTCGGGCACTAACCCCTTTCTCTTAGCCTCCAACCCATGCAACCACGGGCTGTGGCCAAGCGCTAGGTTGATAGGCGCTTATTCGGGACTTTGGGCCTCTGGCTTCAAAAGTTTTCAAAGCACATCCCAAAAAATCTCTCGGAGTTCCAGATTACTGAACTTGCGAAGTAGGGTGGATCAATAATCCACGTCTACCCAACATCCAATGACTGCCACTCACTATGGAACCTCAGGCATCTGAGTTCCGGGACTTCGAAGCTTCGAGACTTCGAGACTTAGGAAGATTTCACATCTGCACACCCCCAACACCTCGAACCGTTAATCTCTGAACACTTCCATGTCACCTTTAGTGACGTCATTATGTCATGTCACTTCGGAGTTATGAATCTTCAGAAGGCTCTTCCTTTCGTGTCCTATGAACCATCATTCCGGAGTGTCAAGTCTCCAGACTTCACAATTGGCAGCACATGTCCATTGGAACCCACGACTTCCATGCTAGAACTAAGATACCAAATAGTCACATCACTTAACGCTTTTCAAATTGCGGGGGCATGCATCCATGGTTTGGAGTAACCCGCCTTGCGTCCCACAATTCCTTTGACGCTGACATGTAACCCCTTGGTCAAACTGTGGTTTGGATTGCAGGACCGCCTTGGGGAATTAACTCCCATGCAATTTGGGTCCCTGCAATGCCTCTTGACCATCGATATTGATGTATCGTGATCAACGCCAGTGTGGGTCCGCCGTATATTGACCTTAAACTACGTTATGTAACCTCGGGGTCCCACTAACCATGCTCATACGGAGTGCCACATGGCGAAATAATAGAGGATGACACGTGGCCCAATCAGATGGGTGTCACGTGTCACGTTCCATATGGCATTTCAATCTTCCATGAGTTCGAAACCCACTGACACGTGGCACACAACCCATGTGTCCACGTCAATCCAAGTGACATCATCATGCCACGTTACTCCGAAATTTCGGGCTTCAGATGTTTTTATGCTTGTTTCCTTCCAGTCTCTCAGATTTCGAATTTCTGGACTTCTTTACCCTCTGGGTCCACATAATACAACTGACAACATTCCAGGTGGGGGTACGTGGCAGGTATATGAGAGGTTTATGTCACCTCCAGGTGACATCATCATGACTCACCACTTCAGCTCTTTGGGCTTCAGAAGTTCTCGCCTCCGCACACACTAATTCTCTTGAACGTTGAAATCCTGAACAAGCCCATTTGCTGACATGCGTCCCTCTTGACGGACGATCCGGATTAACTCCGGACTTCAAAGCTTCAAGGGCTTCGACCCTTCTCTTATTTTTGCACCTAATTTCACCGAAATCGCGAAGTCCGAAGGGCTTCCAGGTTAACCCTCCTACACCTTCTCCAGATCTGACGATCGTGAATTGTTCTCCTTCTCCTGAACAGATCCTACGAACCCCATTATTCTACGGCCCATTACCACGTCTGTCATGGTTTTATAATACCGCTACACCTCATGAGCATAACACGACCAAGGCAACCTCTTGGCACTCAAGAATGTTCTGAGGTTCGAAATTGGTTCCTCCTGACACAATTTCCACCTGAAACCTTGGTTCCAATGAACACTTATCTGGCCCATCGAGGCTCAGTGCTTGAACCTTGGCTCTGATACCAATTTGTAATGTCCCCAACGACCCACAGGCCGGACAACTTCACTTCCAAATCTCTCTCTATGCTCTGATACCAATTTGTAACGTACCCAGCCATAACTAGCTGGGCTATGCAACACAAAGATTCTTGTGGAAACATCATACACATCCAATTTGTCACACCCCGACCACCCAGGCCGGTGCATGCTACTCATAGAAATGACAATTGTCATATGCATGTAAATATAAACCTAAACTGACAATGTATTATGTTCATACATAGATTAATGCGGAAATAAAAGTAAAAGCATACATGCAATACTTCATAGGCGAAACCCATAATAGAACAACATATACAAGCAATATTCATTAATTATAACACATGTACATATACATAGCATGTAAATGATCATAGGAGTAGATACTCATCTTTCAATTGAAGTACACCAACTGCGTGCAGACCTTCCACGAACCTCCCAGCCTTGAACCACACTGCTCATCACGTTCAGTAGTGGGTCACCCCCGAGCTTGGACTAAGCTCCACCTAGGGAAAGAGAATCTTAGACTATGCTGAGGTTACAGGAAACTGCACAATGCAAATGAAAGGATTCTCTCCAGGAGCTTTCTTACGCCCACTACTCATGGACTCTCATTCCCCACATGCCTGTTCCACCTCGGAAATATGCACCTTCAATGTTCCACAGTCCATCGACTTCTCTACTTCCCCTTTCAGGGTCTTGGCAATAGGCAAGATAAAGAATTCTTAGAGCTCCGTAGCTGGTGTTGGACTCTCTCTAGGAGAAAGTTACTTCCCTGCAAACTCTCTCACCTAGAGAGAGCTGCTCACAGGCTTGACAACCTGCCTCTTCAACAACGGGCCTGACAACCCGCCTCTTCAACCAATTTTCAATTCAGTTCCAACAAGGTGAGGACAACAACAAAGGTTCAATAAAGCTTAGGGAATGACAACAACCAAAAATTCGGTAAGGCAGAGTACTGTTTGGTTTTGGCAAGTGCAGATATACTGGGCTTCACAGGAAAACACAGATTGGCTTCCCCAGTTAGCGGTTTCAGAGGTGCGTGAAGATGCAGAGGTCGATGACAGAGGTCAAATGAGTTAGGCGAGGATGAAAGAATGGGAAGCGAACCCTCGAACAAGATGACTTTCCAGCGTAAATTGCATGTGCCTGAGCAGACACTTGTCGCTCATGAAACACATTCCTTTCCCTTTGGAAGTCACCTGTCCTTCCATAGGAACTTAGGATAAAAACATATCCTTTTACACAGGTTTTGGAATAATAATAATAAATTATTATTCCCTTGGACTTAAGCCCTTTGGTTTAACCCCTCTTTCCAATCTCTCAGCCCCCTCTCCCTTACCCTACCTAGTGGAAGCTTAGTCCCCCATCACTCTTTCTTCGTGGTTGGTCTACACGCAACGATGTTTTTATATTACTGATATGAATAGTTACACGTACAAAAACAGGCTCCTGGCCTTTAACACCTAGGCTCTCCGGCATGATAACACATAAGCTTGCCATCTTATAATTGGTCGGCTCACCAGCCTACAAAATATGTTTACAATTCATAAATACAACTGGGGCTCACCCTTGGGGATATTACAGGAGGAAAGTGTGTTTTACTCCTCCATAGGCTAGAATTAAGGATCTCACATGAGATATAATTATTTTACTATAAAGGAAGATGAGTATCACTCTATACAAGGAGATACCCTTCCTAATTTGTACTCATGGTTGGATTTGGGGAGAAATCCTTTGTAGCTTAATTGAAAATCTATTCAGAATTATTTGTTTATTTCTCTTATGTTATGGATGGCTAGCTAGAGTGCTTTCTTGAATATTTTGTCTAGTGGATGCTTTGCAAATGATTGATGTTCATGGATCAATGGTCTTGTGTGTGATTCTCTGAGTAGGTGGTCTCTTTAAATCCTTGTCGTGTTTTATTTTGAATGGTTGTGAATGTGGCATTACTTCTATAGTGTTGGTGGTGCACCCTCTTCCTCTCTTCTTGACAGGTACCTTCTCAAGACTATTGGAGGATTACTATTGGAGGATCTTCTTCCCCTTGATCATATTGAATCTTGTTGGGCTACTAGGAAGATTTGTTAGGGTTTGAAGTGGTCAACCCTAACTATCATCTTAGTTTCACTTGTAACTTCTAAAAGAGGAGCCTTAGTTGACCCCATATGCCTAATGGAAATACATTAGTCTCCTTTCCTTTCGTCAACTTGATTCTCTTAATCCTTTCAAATTTTTTTTTGCTGGATTTACTCTTCATATCACCTTTGAACTCATTGCCTAAAATCCTTGCAATCCTATCTTTAGGGAATCCCCCCTTGAGCCAGAGGAGAGCCGACCTAAAGTGTAGAAGAGGGTTGGTAAGGTGATAATGGCCCCTTGTTAGTTACACAAAAGCCTCACTTGAGCTTTAGGACTTTATCCAAAGAAGTATGAGTTTGTCTCATTGCTAGCGGGAAAATCCCCCTATAACTATACCGGGGTTTAAAGTATAGACATAGCAAATGACTCCCTAAAAGTCAATCTAGTTTCTACACTACCCCAAACATACCAAAATAGATGAACATAAAGCAGTGGAATAGAAGATCAGTTACTGTACTTTTTATCCAACGTTTGGTGATGATTTCCTCAAGCTCTATAGCTCCCAAGGCTGCAAGTCTCCTCCCAAATCCGACTTGCATCCAAAACTAGGCAAACAAGGCTACAATCATGCTATTTCTATTCATAAATTAGGGTTAGATATCAATTATTATGTATAAATAAAAGAAAAGACACAAAACATCATCATTTGGGACATGAAAAATAGATTTTTTTATTCATTAATCAAAGATTGAAGCTTACAATCCTTGTCGACCGATGCTTCGCGAACCTAGTCCGGGCCCCTCTTAACAATGCTCCAAGTGCACCTTCAATAAGCCTCTTCTCACAATCTACTAATCACCTCAAGGGAAGGGGATGGATTGTATGGAAGAAAAGGGGTTGGAGAGGGAATGCTAAGGCAATAACTCACAAAAGGTTGTAAATGCTTGGGCAAGGAAAGGAAGGGAAATTGGACAGAGTTTCACCGTTCTAATGCTTGGTTGTGGAATGAGACCCCAATGCCTCCTTTTATATGAAAAAATGATGGTTATTCGGTTGGGGATAGATTATAGTAGGTGAATTGGTTGGGAAACCTCCAATCACTATAAATTCCACTGAATTCTTTACAACTTTTTAATTTTTCAGCTTTTGGAGATATACATGGTTTGTTTAGTGTGCATTAAGTGTATGTACGCGGGCTGTTTAGTGTGCAATAAGTGTATGTACGTGAGCTGTCTAGCATGCAACAAACATATGTACGTGGAAAATAGTGCAACATGGCACATACATGCTCTAAAAAATGTTTTTTTAAATAGAGTTTCTCAACAGTGATTTGGAAAATTATGCAAGTAGGAGGGCCAATGCCATGTATGCATGAGTAGGGAATTTTAGGGATATAACATATCCCCTCTAATGTATGAAGTCAGAAGAGCAACTGATGGATGAAATACATTACAATATCTTCACCAATGAGAATGCACGAAATCGAGTGAGCTCGGGCCCAAAGTTCGAGAGGTGTCATCTACAAAACAAAAATTGTTTCTCCGAGGCGGGCATACCCATGCTCGGGATGAAATAAATCAAATACACTGAAGATCCATGTCATATAATTATATAAAGTGTAGCTGTGAGCAATACACATCGAATCTACATCTCAAAATCAGTCGAAGATATAGCAGTACAATATGTATCTTCACGAAGCTAGTGACACCTGTGGTTGGAGACGAAGTCTTCATAGCTCGAGCAACAACTTCAAGATCTTCAAAACTCAGGTAGGAGTACAATGGGAGTGTAATCGGGAAAACAATGGAGGATCTCGATGATCAGGAAGAGAACTTTGTCGATTTCAAATTTGGACTTCACTGGACTCTCGAGATGGTTGACTCATGAAATTCAAGAGACACTGCAGAAAGGCTGACTCAAGTTGGGTAAAACTTCCCTTGGACAAAATCACTAAAGATGATCAGACTCAGGCGGCATGTCATTGACATAAGTTTGTGATGCAGGAGGCCACACAAACTCTCCATATGTTTGGAAGAGTAACCAAACGAAGGAGGACACAACTCTATGTAGCGAGAACAACTTCCTAAGGTCATACTAGATCCCAATGCTTGACGAACAAACAAAAGGATGTGCTTTGTCCAAGGGTGACTATCTTTGTTGCCGATTTTTTTTTTTATATTTCTCGTCCCCTCTTTTTAAAATATTTGATTTTTTTGTCATTTTCAATTTTTAAAGAGCTTGAAAAAGCATAAAAGAATGCTATGTTACAAAGGAGGAATGAGCACCACGACAAACAAACTGGTTCCAAGCGCATGGACCATACTAATGCTCATGGAAAGGAGACGTGCAAGATAAATACACCCGAGATTTTTTTTACCCGCAATGCGGTTAAGAGACCCACAATGTGATTAAGCATGACACAACAAGACCCCTTCTATGTAAATTTTTACGAGTCCAGAGAATGTAAGATCGATAGTTTTTTCACGTTTAGAGAGTCTGAAAAAACTCAAAAGAAGACTCCATGGAGTACCTTTTTTGGAGTTAATCGGTTCGAAAAAGGGTTAAACAGGCACCAAAAAGACGTTTTTTCAAAACGAATTTAATGAGTGTGACAAAGACAAGATCACTCGGCCATCTTTTCAATTTTAAGGAGTCTGAAAATAGCTTAACTATGGATTCACAACCTTTTTATGAGTTTAGTCTCCTTAGCCCAAAAAAGTATAAAAGTAACTAAGGAGAACTCTCCCGACGAGACGAATCTCTCGAGGCGTACCTTTTTCCGCTATAATCTACTGGTTGGAAAAAGTGTTAAACTCATGCCAAGTAGATGTTCATCTGGACCAATTTAACGAGTGTGAAGGAACAAGGTCACTCAGTGATCTTTTCAATTTTAAGGAGTTTGAAAAGAGATTAAATATGGACTCCGGGGGGGGGGTTCCTTTTTCGTAAGTAATCTCCAAGGCCCGAAAAAGGTGATAAACCAAAACCTAGGAGAATGTTTATTTTTCGAAGATTTAGTCCCTCAGGCTCGAAAAAGGGTTAAACTTACGCGCGCGAATACTCTTCTAGCAAACCAAAGTTCCTAGAGAATACCTTTATTCGTAAAATTAACCATCCAGATCGAAAAAGGGGCAAACTACCATCGGATAGATGTGCCTTCAAATTTGAGTTTGGCAAGCGTGAAGGGCAACAAGATCGCTCGACAATCTTTTCATTTTTAGAGAATCTGAAAATGGCTTAAAGAAGACTCCAGGGGGTTACTTTTCTCAAGTAATCCAGACGAGATTGAAAAGAATAAATACAGTCTCGTTGGATGTTTCTTTCAAATTGTAAAGCGATCTTGAAAGACAACAAAGCGTTCTCATTAGGGAGTCTCGAGGGTAAGGCCAAGAATGATGATTAACAAGAAGAATGAGGCTTCAATATGTAATCATGATAGGGCTAACAAGGACTCCCAAGCCTATAGTCAAAACTGACAACATGGATGCCAAAATGCAGTAAATGATTTACCTAGGGAATCCATGTAGACGTAGGCTCTACCACCTAATTATGAAACTTCTAAAGCAACAGAGAAGGCTCTGTGTCATACTTCAGTGGGGTCGATCCTAAGGTTAAACGAAACAAGAAACAAATAATGCAAAAATGCAAGTAGGGAAAAATCTAACCTATATGCCAGTTTCAAGGTCAATACCTGTCAGAACGGATTGATACGATGAACAAATGTCAAAAAAATGTCTCCAAGATCCTCTATATAAGGCCAATAACACTCATCCAGAAGTTTATAAATCCGATACAGATAGAAACTTCGGAAAAATAAGAGGTGCTACTGAATACAAAACTTGAAAACAACAAACCTGGACTATACAATATATGTGTGGTAGTAGTTCAGGTAGAGTTTAGGTAGTACTGCACAACCTTATGACTCATGTGTGGTAGTAGTTCAGGTAGAGTGCGCTGCTAAGCTCTGACCAAGAGTCTCTTCGATAATCAACCTGGAAAGTCTCCCCAAAGGGAAGAAAACACAAACCACAGTGTAAGTCTTCCCATGGTATAGAAACCGTAGTCATGGCTTCAAGGATAGCCTCATCTGAAGACAATTCAAAATCTGAGAAATCATGCAAACGAGGAAGGTCGACAATCCCCTAGGGTGAAGTAAACTGACCATATTCCATATGATGATGGAGGTTTTGGCTAGGACCGACATAGTCTATCAACGAAGAATCACAAGAACAATGACTTGAGGATATACAAACAGTGAGATCAGACTCAAAAGGAAACTCAAGATCACTTAGACTAAGAGGGGGAAGCAAGGGCTCCAATTCCCTCATTGGATAAACCAATGGATCAATCGCTGAGACCAAGTCTCGAGAAGGAAAACATGAGTGAACAAGTTCCTGCTTAGGAGATTTTGAACATCGAGGATAAGACACCACATAATTTACTTGTGGCAGGGTAGAGTCTATATGAATACTAGGAACATATAAATGGGTAGCCTGAACTAACATCGAATTAGGATGGTGATTATCAGATGCCAGCTGGTCGATAGTGGCAATGTTTCCATTATGAGGGAAATGCATCACCTAGAAGAGCGTAGACACCACAACGTTCATGGCATATACATAATCACGCCCGAGAAACATACTGAAATCTAATGGGCCTTGCATCACTGTAACATCGACAAGGACAATCTTCCCACCTAATGAGATAGGCAACTGAGGAAGAATCCCCAAATATTCACTAGGACGTCTGTTAAAAGCCAACAACTCATGCGAAGTAGTCACAAGCTCAGGAGAAACCAAAGCTTGCCAAGACGAGGAGGATAAAATACTTGCGGAGGATCCTTCATCTACAATACATCAGTAAATGTTTTTTGAATTAACTTCAACCCTTATTTGAAAGGGTGTAGCAAAAGGAAAACGAGGCTCAACAAGGTCATTCCAATCAAAGGAAACCATCATAGGACTTGGAGGGGGTGTGCTCGAAGTGAGCGGAATTCCCCCTTGTTTTGAAAGTACTGAAATGGAAATGCTAAAAACATAGTCGGTAGACACATCACTCCCTAAGAGAAGAGTGGGATCAGTGAAAGATTGCATCAGCATGGCCACTTTGGTAGACTTGACACTCTCCAAGAGAAGAGTGGGATCAACCAAAGATTGCATCGACACGACCACTTCATCAAACACTAGTTGAATAGGTTGCGAGACCACATGGTTTGAAGGCGCATCACCCCCCAAAAGAGGAGTGGGATCAGCGGAAGATTGCATCGACATGACCACTTTCTCAACTACTGGATGAATACATTGTGAGGAAACCTTCGAAGACTCAGAATTAGAAGAGATTGCAGATAGGGACCACAATCTTCGTGCCTCTAGAATGCCAGGGCACATATGAGTAAGGTGATCACCCTTGCAAAGCTTACAAGGGAACTTAGGCTTACATCCTATCTGTCTAGTTTTCTCAACATAATCAATGCCCCCAACATGACTAGCAATAACTGGTTGCACATCTCCAACATGACTTGCAGAGGTTGGTGATTGGTCAATAACATGACTCGCAGAGGCTACAGAACTATTACCAGTATGACTATCAGTGACTGGACCTTTTTCCCCAGCATGACTTACAGAGGCTGGGTGCTTGCTCCCAACATGACTCACATCGGTTGTTGACAACTCTCCGACATGACAATCAGAGGTTGGTTGTTGAACTCGAGTATGACTTGGAGGGACTAGTTTCATGCCCCCAACATGACTTGCAAAGGTTGGGTGTTGGTCTTCAACATGACTTGCAGAGGTTGACGACCTATCTCCAACATGACTCGCAAAGGTTGGTGATTTCTTATTCCTATTCTTCCTCTTTCTATTTCGTTTAGACTTCCGGTTACTAGTATCTATACTTTCACTAGAGAAGGCAGAAGGAGGAGGAGAAGACTTTGTTGACGAAGGAACATTAAAATGATGCCCATGACATAAGGTGCTTAACTGAGAAGCGTTAAGAGCATTCAAGACATTTGGAATGGTACCCAACCAAACCGGTAGTCCCACATTCAACCCAGGAATGTACAAAGTGGCCATCAAAGGGACACCAACGTTTCCTAAGAAAGGAAAAGCACAAGAATCCGCGTGCGAAGGGGTTCCTTGGTTGGTATCGTCAGGAACTTTAGCCATGAAGATCTTATGCACATGTTCTCTTCTTGCGGGATCGTTCAAGTCCGTAAAAGTCTCACACATTAACTCAGGCGAACCAGTGGTATAAAAACAACGCCTATAAAGAGACGGCTCTACGTTTCTAAGCGGAAGACCAAAAAGTCCTCACGATCGACAGAGTGGGCGGTTTACCACCTTAGGTTAGAGACCCAAAGCAATGAATGACTAACTCACTATGGAAAACTAGGGATCACAGAGCACACACTAAAAGTTCCTAAAGGCAAATTAAGAGAACAACTAACTAGTGGGAAGGACAGTTACGCCAATCGACACTAGAGCAACTAACCGATGCAAGTGCAACTCGAACACGGAAGCACCCTCCGGGTATACTCTGTGAAGCACGATCCGACGTCCGCCCTAGGTACCGTGGTATACCCCCGCAATCACCTATGAAAGTCCATAAAATATAGGAAACTAATATGTCAGCTCACAGTCAGTCACCAGGCGGGTACAATCGACAATCAGGCAGATCGTAATGAGCAGGATAACAAGTCCGAATCCCTTCAAGGGTGTCGAAATCAATTGGCCTGGAATAAAATTGAAGATCTCAAATGAATTCAAGGTCCATGAAGCTCTGTAGGCAAATGCGATCGGTATTGTTCCCGATAAATACCCTCAATATACAATCCCCACTATGTTTAGTCCAGCTTTGGAGGGGTTATCTCCTCTGCCTTTCCTCATGCGACCTGTTTATCCCCTGTGTTAGAGGGGGGTCTCGACTAACTCTTACAACGTTGGACTTAAAACACTCCCTATTTCAGACTCCATTGTTTGTTTTAAAACGACCTTGAAGAGTTTCCTCTTCACAGCTAATTCAAGGCCCTAAAACCTTAAACTAGTCGGTGAACCCTACAAACAGAAAGCCTAGTATTTTTTAAGATAAGCATTTAATTTTAAGGCTTGATTTACGCAAATGGTGAAATAGTGCAATTGATGCTGTTATGAAGAGAACTTTAAAATATTTGAAAGCAAAAGATACTTCTAAATTAAAACAAAGCTTGTAAATACTCTTTGTAAAATTCAACTTTTCTAATCAATATTTCAAGATCTTGTAAATGAAGAAATCCTGAAACTTGCTTTCGTTTGAATAAGCAAAACTACTTGTATTTCAGGAAATCGAAAAGAACTTTGAAACCAAGACTCTTTTTCTTTTGCAAACAACCTTGACTACTTTACCAAACTAAATGCAAGAAAATAAATTCTTTTTATTTTATATTTCGAACTGCTTTAACAAGAAAAACTCTAGTAAAATCTTTTTTCGTTTTTCAAAGCAAGAAATAGGAACAAAGAGAAAACTGAAAACAAGATTGATAAAGATCCTAAGCTGACTGCAGATTGTAGGGATTCAACTAAGAAACCAAAAGGAGGATTTAAAACTTGACAACTCGATCTAAACCTTTTAGGGCAAACAAAAGAAAACTAAGGAACAAGTTAATCGAAACTTTAACCCAAGCTATGGCCAAAGACAAAGACTCTGACTGGTTCAAGAAAGTCCTAAGAAGTCTGAACTTCTATCAGGAAAGAAACAAACTCTCTCGTTGTTAAAAAACACTTTCAAGAAACAGAGACACGGGCTGTTGCATCAACAACCTACGTATGTACGCGCGCTGTCTACTGTACATAACACATGTGTACGCGGGCTGACCCAAAACAAGGTGTGTACACCTATGAGACTTTTCAAAAATAAAAAGACAAGACAGACTAACAGGGTAGGGAATGCTGGTATGCACCTCGTAGGTGACCCGAAACCCTTAAAAGACTCAATAAAATTGACTGAAACTCAAAATGAAAACAAGAATCCAATCAACAACCCAACAAACCTCCCTAAAAACCCTAGAGAGACTCCCTAGTGGAGTCACCAATTCTACTAGCAGGAAAATCCCTCTATAACTATACCATGGTTTAAAGTATAGACAGAGCAAATGACTCCCTAAATGTCAATCTAGTTTCTACACTACCCCAAACATACCAAAATAGATGAACATGAAGCAATGGAATAGAAGATCAGTGACTGTACCTTTTATCCAACGTTTGGTGATGATCTTCTCAAGCTCCGTAGCTCCCAAGGCTGCGAGTCTCCTCCCAAAATTGACCTGCATCCAAAGCTAGGAAAACAAGGCTACATGCATGCTATTTCTATTCATAAATTAGGGTTATATATCAATTGTTATGTATAAATCAAAGAAAATACATAAAACATCATCATTTGGGACATAGAAAATAGATTCTTTTATTCATTAATCAAAGATTGAAGCTTACAATCCTTGCAGGCCGACGCTCTGCGAACCTGGTCCATGATCCTCTTAACAATGCTTCAAGTGCACCTTCAATAAGCCTCTTCTCACAATCTACTAATCACCTCAAGGGAAGGTAATGGATTGTATGGAAGAAAAGGGGTTGGAGAGGGAATGTTGAGGCAATAACTCACAAAAGGTTGCAGATGCTTGGACAAGGAAAGGAAGGGAAATTGGACAGAGTTTCACCGTTCTAATGCTTGGTTGTGGAATGAGACCCAAGACCTCATTTTATATGACAAAATGATGGTTATTTGGTTGGGGGGACGGGCTATAGAAGGTGAATTGGTTGGGAAACCTCCAATAGCCCATAAATTCCACCGAATTCCCTACAACTTTTTATTTTTTGCAACTTTTGGAGGTATACGTGGGCTGTTTAGAGTGCATCAAGCATATGTACACATGCTGTCTTCCATGCATAAAGCATATGTACGCGGGCAATAATGCAGTAGGGCACATACATGCTTTGAAAATTGTTTTTTTAAATAGATTTCCTCAGCAGTGATTTGACAAATTATGCAAGTAGTAGGGCCAATGGCATGTATACATGAGTAGGGCTATAACACTCACTTGAGCTTTAGGACTTTATCCCAAGAAGTAATGGTTTGTGTGATAACAAGGTCTACATGATTACATTAAGTGATAAAATACAACCAATTGGAACTACCCAATGCTACCCACCTAACAATGTAAATACATGAGTATTATGTTAAAATAAATCAATGTCTAACTAAAGTCTATTGTCTCAATCAAATGGTTAAAGTTTGTAATATTTTTTTGCCTTTCACAATTACATATAGGAAATAGAGACTAAATCAAATCTTCCTAAAAATGAGAGAGGGAGTAGTAAATACATGGTAAATTGCAAAGCGATCTCTCTCGCAAGGTGGAGGATGAGGAGGAAGGACAAAGGGAAGAGAGACTCCTTTATGCATTAAAATGCGGTTGTGGACACAAAAGGTCTTTGGTTGACATAACTCAGTGGAATTCAAATCCACATAATACATATCACATTTTAACACTGCCATTTTTACGATATCCTTTACACCATCAGGGAAGGTTGCTAGTTGTACTCATATTTTCTCTCCAGAAGTGTTCTTTCGTATCTACATTTCCTAGAGAAATCATGGAAGGGAAATACTTGGAAGTAGCATAATCATGTTCTAAATCAAGTATGCTATATGAAGAAAATAAATTAAGTATAAAAATAAGTTGCTGCATTGCGATGGTACACTTGCACTGAAAATGAGCCATTGAGAGTTGCTTTAAAAACAACCTCTATTTACACTTCCATTAATAAATTTGAGCTTAAATTATAAACTATTTTATGAGTTCAATCTCCCATGGAAAAAAATATAAAACATTACAAAACCTTTGAAGTAAACATTTGCAAGCTCAACCCATTTATGGAACCAAGGTTCACAACCCACCTAAACATCATTTTTTCTTGAAATCTAAAATACCTATTTAAGACAAGTTTAGAATTAGGATCAACTGTGCTTATGCCATTGTGTGTTGGAATAGATTTAGTCATTGTTTTACATCACACCAATCTTTGTAAAAAAAAAGCATCTTGAATGCCCTTGGCAAGAACAAAATATAGACTTGAAAAGAATCCAGATACCGTATCACGCTATTGCATTCATTTATCCCTATTATATTGCACTGCTAAGCAGATTTTTAGAATGTTTGTTAAGAGAAATATATAATTAGTGAATAAAAAAACAAAGACCTTAGGATTTGCAATACAAGTGGTTCAATCACAAAACAAAGACAATTTGCAATACAATGAAATTCATCCATGATCAACAAGTCAAGCATTCCTAATTGTCAGTGTTTCATGGAAACCTGCACAAGAGATCTAGCTAAAGCATATACAAACAAATTTTATCAATAAAAGGAAGAGAGATACACAATGAAGAATGAGAATCAATGCATATTATTATCTTATCAATGAGTGAGTAATCTTCAGTCATATAAGCAATGACATCCTATAATTAGGAATGCATGCATAATAATGATGGTCTAAGATTAGAAAGTCTAAAATAAAACTAGTCAGTTAACTCCCACTGAACTAGTGTTACTCCCATTGAACTAGTGTGTCGAAAATATAAATTTCTCCAACACCTCCCCTGAACATCACTATGGAGTAAAAAATGAGTCCCGGCTACTAGGCCATTTTAGATACTCATGTACAATGCAACTAATGAAAACTAAATAAAAATGAGGAAAGAGGGAAAACCACGTGGGAACAAACCCCCCCTCAAAAGATAATTTATCAAAAGAAGAAAATGACAACTGCTAGGCAACTGTGTTCTTCACTGCAAGATGATCTCGCAAAGTTTGAAACTTATGATCACTGAAAGTCTTCGTGAAGATGTAGAAATATTTATGGATCTGATGAAGTCCTTTGGAAACCTATCGGGCCTTGTACCTCTTGATCCTGTGGACCCATCTGCACCTGAAAATATTCCTTTCTAGTGGAAATAGAACCAGATTCCAAGTCTGGTTCTGTAGGAGTGAGTCATACTCCTTCTGCATGGCTGCTTTCCATAATGGATTTACCACAATCCTATTGTAGTTCTATGGATCAGTGTATTGAACCATATAGCAACGCATGTGCATCGCAGGTTCTGAAGCTTAAAATACATGAGAAGAATCCTCATGCTGAGATCGAGTCCTTTTTGAATCCAATGGATTCCCTGCAAGGTTGCTTGTTGCCTGAAGTGTGAACTGTTCCTTGGGCATTTGTTGAAGCTTCATCGCTGGCTTCTTATTTGGCTGTACTACCTGCTTATTTCCATGTACATAATCTGAGTGTATGGAATCATCTCTGATGTCTGAAAATGATGGAAGCACAAGAGTATATGCATGTTGCACTCGAGGCACATGCAAAGTACTCTCATTATGTGTAAGTAGAAAACATGAGTCATCATCATAAAACTTAGTGAATTTATACAACCTTGACTTGTGATCCACCTCACCAATTGCAATAATGGAATTGTCATGCATGTCAATTATTGAAACTGAATCTGATGTAAATTCAACCTTTTTACCTTTCTGAGTGATCTGATAAACTGGGAGTAGATTCATAGAAAGCTTTGAAACATGTAAAACATTCTCAAAACTTCCATTGTGGAGTTCCACTCTCGCTTCTTCTGCTACTGCTATTGGAGTATCATCCCCCATGAGAATAGGGGGTCTTGAGCATGGACTCAAAAAAGAGAAAACTTCATCTTTCGCTGCCATATGATGGGATGCACTAGAATCTATAATCCATAAATCAGATGAGGAATTAATTGCAACCAGAGCATGATGATTACCTTTCTTAGGAGCATGATCTTCTTCCTTCTGCTTCTTGACTCCCCCTGGAATGAAGTTTCCAAGGTTGTTCTGCCGAAGTGCCTGTGCCATAAGATCGATCTGATTCTTCATGCATGTGGATTCTTCATGATTCAGTTTATTGCAATATGTGCATTGATTTCCCTTCTTCTTCTTCTTGGAATCTGAAGAGTCTTTGGAACCCGAAGAACCATTAAAGGGTTTGGAATATCCTTCCTTCCCGTTCTGTTTGGATGAGCCTTTTCCATCATGCATGCTGAGTGCATGTTCTTTAAGATCTTTCATGAGGCCCATCTGTGTGAGTTTTGTCTGCTCTTGTGTAAGAGACTTAATGAACTGAGCCAACTTGGACATTTTCCAATTTGTTCCAAACACACATTTGCCAGAATGAAAATTACAGACATATACAACGTATTCTAGTCCTAGCTTGGCCAAGATTGTTAGAATAAGTTGTTTCTCTTGTGTAGACTTGTCAATACCACATTCACCCAAGCTCAAAATCAAAGATTTAAATTTAGTAAAAAAATCCTATATATTATCAAAACTTTTAGCGTCTAAGGTATTCAACTCTACCTCAAGCATATGACCTCGCATCTCATCCTGCTTTCCAAAGAGTCCTTCCAAGGTGGTCTAGATCTTGTTTGGAGTCTTGCATGCGACAACATGAAACAATAGATCAATGGAGATTAACTCAAGAAGTAGCCCCGTGGCCTCATCCTTACGGTTTGCCCATCTCATCTTCTCAATTGCTGATGTAGGTTCTGTGTCTGTCGCCACCGTCAAATTATATAGTCCTTTTCTTCTGAGTTGAAATTCTGCCTTGGGATTCCAATCGAAATAATTGTATGGTGTGAGGATTACCACCAAGTTTGAATGTATAATAGTTGTCCTATCTATCTCTTCCATTGTTTCTAATAACCCCTAAAAATTTACTCTCAATCTCCAAGTGAAAAATTAAGAAATCACGACAGAAAGAGCACTTTAAGTGAAAATTCGTATCAGTTTCAAGAGATGATATTTTGAATCACTTTTTGAGCAAATAGTGAGGAATCTCGCCAAACGGTTAAAAACCCACTTGTATAATGAGTCGATTTACTTCTCTCGCGAGCCGTTTCCTCTAAAACTTAATATTTTGGGAGCAATCACTGTAGAAAGGTACGACCACAGATTCATATCAGTTTTAGGAGGCTATCTTGCGGCTGACTTTCTGAATAAACGGTGAGGAATCTTGCCAAACAGTTGAAAACCCACTTGCATAATGGGTCGATTTACTTCTCACACGGGAAGTTTCCTCAAAAAATTAATATTTTTGGAGAAATCACTACTGAAAGGTATGACCACGGATTTAGCTCATCGAAACTCCGATTTTCCTTATTCTTTGGCTTGTCTAGCTTGCTCCAAGCAATGTAGCTCTGATACCATGTCAGTGTTTCATGAAAACCTGCACATGAGATCTAGCTAAAACATATACAAACAAAACTTATCAAGAAAAGGAAGAGAGATACACAATGAAGAATGTGAATCAATTCATACTATTATCTTATCAATGAGTGAGTGATCTTCACTCATATAGGCAATGACATCCTATAATTATGAATGCATGCATAATAGTGATGGTATAAGATTAGAAAGTCTAAAATAGAAGAGTCAGTTAACTCCCACTGAACTAGTGTGCCGAAAATAGAAATTTCTTCAACACTAATAAGTTTCAACAAATAGTCGAAACCTATAATGAAGCATTGTTAGAAAATGTGTGTCAGACACATTGTATTAATGATTCTAAAGATGCCAAAAATGTTGGAGGTTTCCAACCCACTTTGTGGTAGTTATCTCATGCATGAAGTAACGTTGTTTGGTAAATTCAAAAGTTATGCATGGAGTTATGTTTTTAGTAAAAGCTAAAATCATGCATGAAGGAATACTTTTTTGTTTTGTTTTTTAAAAGCTAAAAAGCATGCATGAAGTAATGTTTTTAGTAAAAGTGAAAAAATTGTTAGTGGTTTCTAGTATGTGGAATTAGAAACCATAAATGGTTTATGGTTTCTTTATGCCTATATATTGAGTCCCTGTATTGGAGGTTTTTTGCAATAGGTTATTGAAGGTATTGTTATGATGCCAAAATTTCTCTAGAACCTGAATGTTGATGATCACTCCTATTAAGAGCACAACTCTGTAAATGTATTGTACCTTGTTGAATAATACATTGAGCTTTTTTAGGAGTGGGTTTTTGTTTCCCAAAAGGGTTTTCCCTAAGAAATAACTATGAGTAATGGTTGCATGCTTATGTATTAGTTGTTTTCTACAATTGCTTGTTTAGAGGTTCTACACATTTCTTCTCTCATTGATTAGAGAAGGAAGCATATTTGATAATTTTGTTTCCTTTCATTAGGTATTAGAGCCTGATACCCTTGGATCCTAGGTGTTAGAGACATTTTTTTTTGATATAATCCAGGTTTAAGTGGGAGCTCGCGTAAAATAAAATCTTGTTATAATAAAATGGCGAGCAAATCAAGGCTAGAAATGGAGAAGTTTAATGACACTAAATTTGAGTTGTGGAAGCTCAAGATGAAGGATTTTCTCAAAGATCGAGATTTATGTGTTGGAGTATCCAAAAACAAACCTTCTTCTATGAAAAATGGAGATTAGGTACTGTTGGAGAAGAAGGAAAGAAGCCTTATCATGCTTTGTTTGGTCGATTCAATGTTATTGAATGTTTCTAAAGAACTCATTACAAGTATTTGAAAGAATTTGGCGGATTTATACCAGGCTAAATCCATTGTTAATGAAATTTTTATGCGGAAAAAAATGTACAACTTGAGAATTGGTGATGGTGATTCTATATCTAAGAACCTGAGTGCATTTAATACCACTGTGACCCGATTGACCTCAATTGGATTGAAGATGGATCAGGAGGATCATTGAATGACCTATATGAGTTCTTTGCTAGATTTTTAGGACAACTTGGTAATAGTCGTTGGAAGCACTACAAAGAAATTGGTGCTTGATGAGGTCACGATTGCTTTACTCTGAAAGGAGATGAGGTGAAAGGCCTTTGAATCCACTAAGGAGGCCTTGATTGTTCATGGAAGATGAAAAGAGAAAGGAAAGAAGATATCCCAAAGAGAAAGGAAAGAAGAGGGTAGATCCAAATCCCATGGTAGATCAAAGTCTCCTAGAAAGTCCAAGGAAAAATGTTGGAACTATGGCTAGGTTAGGCATCTCAAAAGACAATGTAAAGAAGAGAAAAAGAGAGAAAATAAGAAAATGAACGATTCTAAGGATGAATATGAAAAATATTC
>JZKD02S0089006.1:1024627-1040048 GCA_000966675.3 Picea glauca | reverse complement strand
TAGGAAGAATGGCCCAGGGTGAGGAATGGTCCAGGCTCAGAAATAAAAAATAATCCTTCTTCCTTGTTTGAGAAGAATGGGGCAGATAGCCCATTGCTGATGTTCTATACTGAGGTTAGATATTCTTTCATATCTCACAGACGTGAGTGAAAGATTGGCCCAAATGATTCAATTTATATCATAACATTGTTTCTATGCAGGTTGCTATTAGATGTTTGTTATGAAGAATATATGACAGTAGATGTAAACTACTGTGGTGGATATGTTCCACTATTTGTAAGGAAGATATTCTTTCAGAGCTGACAGATGTGAGTGAAAGATTGGCCCAGATGATTGTTATGGAGACTACCTGTCTCTAGACAGTAGAGATATACTATTGTGGTGGATTTGTTCCATTATTTATGACTATGTGTCACGGTTTGAGTAGTTGCGTACTACCTTGAATAGACACAGGTGTGTTCTATCAATTAATATTGTACCAGTTGTCATAGGAGATTATCCAGTTGGATGCTAATGACGGTGCTCGTGTTGCTACCAGTTGAATGGTATGTTGTGCTCAATACCATACCTCCCTAGCTAGGATGGAGTGTTAGTATTATGGTAGCTTCGGGAGGTATGAATCTCTATTGTGACCTATGACGAGAATAGAATCCTCCGGAAGGAAGCAAAGAAATGAAAGAAACCCTAGACAGGTTGTCAGTTGCAGAAATATATTTAATATGAATTTATTAATACCCAGAAGGAGAAGTCGGCCCCAGTTAAACTTCTTAGACTACTATAAATACAGGGCGCCAGTTTTCATTATTCACATCTCAGCAGTTACAGAGTGAACTGGATCTGCGCAGGTGCAGTTGCAGCTTGTGCGCAAGTTTATGGGAAAGTGTGCACTAGCCTCTAGGTGGGATTATCTGATCAAGTTGGTTTCTATTCTTGCTTGGTGCATTAGCCTCTCTTGGCTATTGGATTGCTACCGGGATTCTCTTCTTTGTCAAGGTCAAGGTGCTCGGAGGGTGGCTTCAGCCTGTGGTTGGGTGAAGAGGGTATCGTCAATGGTAAAATGAGCACAATCTTCTATATTCTAACACCATGCATGTTAGAGTGCATAGTTGATAAAATCTGGAGCTTCCTTCCACATGTTTTCCCATCAAGTGTGGTTTTTAGTGTATGTGAAATGTGATGGTGGCAAGGTATACCTCAGTGACGATTCTCATCTTAGCATAGTTGGTTGTGGTAGAGTTTTGATTATATTCCTTGATGGAAAAGTGAAGATGATCAATGGAGTTATGCACATTTTGAGTTTAGCATGGAACCTACTCTTAGTGAGCGCACTTAATGATGTAGGTGTACAAGTTGTTTTCTATAATGGATGGTAAAAGATGGTGTGTGGATCTATGGTGCTAGCCAAGGGTTTTCATGTGATCACTATGTTTCATATTGATGCATGTCTCATTTAGCGCAATATATCTTCAATCCTTGTATCCAAAATATCCATAAAATATACATCTTCCCAATAATAGCCAACAAAAAAGAGGAGTGTTGTATCTACTCCCGATCGTCATTCTTTCTAGGTACCAAAAGGAGATCTTGCTTTAGAGAGAAAGTTACCAATAGAGAAGACAATGTTTTGGCACTAGAGAATGGACCATATAGGTGAGAAGGGCCTACATGCCTTGAAAAAAAAATATCGTTGAGGGGTTGATTGATTGTACTCTTGAATTTAATTTCTACGAGCATTGCATATATAGAAAACATAACCATGTTTAATTTTACTCTATCTCTCATAAATTTTCTGTGTTGTTGGATTTGGTTCATTCAGATGTAGTTGGTCATGTTAAAGTTCCTTTGATTTCTAAATGCTTGTTTTATATATCGTTCATTGATGCTTATTCTAGAATGACATGGGTATATTTTCTTATAAGTAAATATGAGGTATTTTGTCTATTTAAGGAGTTTAAGGATCTCTTGGAAAATCAGACTGGTAGGAAGATTAAGGTGTTGAGGATTGATAATAGTAGTGAGTTTTGTTTTGTAGTGTTTGATAGGTTCTATAAGGAGAATGACATATAAAGATGTAAGACAACTCCATATACCCCTCAACATAATGGAGTTGTAGAATGCATGAATATGACATTGATGGAGAGGGATAAAAGAATGCTTCATAGAGTTAGCTTAGAGAAGAAGTTATGGATACAAGTGGTTTCTACTGCATGTTCCCTGATCAATAGGTATCCTACGTAATCTCTTGTAGGCAAGACCCTTTGGAGCACTAGACTGGAAAAAATCCCTCACTAAAACGTTTTCATGTTTTTGGTTGTGAGGCATATGCTGATGTGCCTAAGGATAAGTAGTTGAAGTTGGATAACAAGACAATGAAATGTGTCTTCATTGGCTATGGTGTTGGTGTGAAAGGGTACAATATTTGGGATTCTATGGTTGATAAAGTTGTGTAAGAGAATTTTATTTTTAGAGAAGTTAAGTCTTCTCCCATAGTTACGTATCTAGAAGAGGATGAGAAGAAGTTAATTGTTCAACTACCAACCAAGACTGATAAAGCTAAGCCATAAAATGAACTAGAATTTCTTGATGTACCTAATGAGGAGGAGAGCTCAAATAGTTCAGAAGAGGAAGTATAAAATCCACCTCATCCTTCGAGGAGGTCGACTTGGCAACAAAGGAAACTAGATAGGTATAATTATAACTTGTTCGATTTCAAATGTATATTTTCTTTATCTACTAATGTCGATGAGCCTAGAATTGTGCAAGAGAAAATAGATATGGAAAATAGTGAGTCCTAGGGATTGGTCATGGATGAGGATATCACTGCACTTAGGAAGAATGATACACGAGACTTAGTACCAGTGCCTATTGGATGCAAATGGGTGTTCATGATCAGTAAACAAGGGACTTATATCTCACTCGCTTCACCAACATGGATCCTATGTGAAAATATCTTCTAAGCTCTGTTCTCAGGCTTGTATAGAGTGCTTTGTCTCCAACAAAGATGCTAGGCCTGTTCCTTTTTCCTTGTACAAAATCTTTGTACTTTTGAAGGATGTAAAGCTTGTTCTTTGTGCAACCTCTGCTTTGGATTGCCTACACATGATCATTAGTTGTCTATGCATGAATTGAATGTACCTTGACTGAAGAGATATTTGAACTCAATATTTCTCACTATTATTTAATGGACATGAAAGGATGGTTTTGGTTACATTACCTGGTTTCCAAACCAATTACTTCACATACACCATGTACTATGAAAGGAAACCACAACGAGTTTGATAGAGATCAACTTAGGCTTTGACTTTGACCTCTTCAATCCCTATTCACTAATACTCAAATAAAATACAAGGATGGTATGTTGTCTTGAGGATGGAGCATAGGGTGTAGGCTTTGGAAAAGTTCAAAGTCAAGCCCCACTATCCAAAATCCTACGATTGAAGCATTGTCTTTGCACCAATAAACCAGATACTCTAAATTATTTCTAGCTTCATTATATACATGTATATCATAACACTCATAAAATGACAATTTTTTATCAAGGCTCGTTGAATCCTCTCTCTGAAACCGTTGCTCGCTTATCTCCAATCAACTAGCGGTCTAAATGGACCTACTATGAGGCTCCTCTTGATTGGGATTTCTATTATGGAAATTCGACTTGCTATGAATGGAGAGCCCTTTTTTCTAGTGTGAATATCAATAGAAAAGACAAATAACCAATGAGATCATTCTCACCTCCTCCTTATCCTTTTTAGCCTACCAATGAATTGACCAAGAAATTAGTTGACTAGGAAAGAGAGAGTAGTCGACCGAAAAGGAATTAAACACCTAGGGAGAGAGAGAGTAGTCGTCTGACAAGGAATTAAACACCTAGGGAGAGAGAGAGAGAGAGTAGTCGATCTAGGAGGGTTGAGCTGACTTTCTAAGTGCTCAGTTGACCAAGCAAGGTGAAATCGACCAAAATGATGGGAAAAATCGTTCAACATCAAATTTAATTGTCCAAGGAGAGAGAACTTAGTGCATGCGATCCGTATGACCACTACATGGCTTGTGGGAAAATAGTAGATGCCCCAAAAATAAATATTCAACCCAATAAGAGGTAAATTAGCATAGGGGATTGTTAATTCATCCCAGGTAATGATATTTCAGTTCAGTGGGAGGAGAATTAACACAAGAAATGGTTGGTCGCTTAAAGAGAGAGTATGTTTACGATGAAAGATGAATTCTCCTAGGCAATAGCCCAAATTAGAAATCCGACTAGAAATTTGCAACAACTAGATGATCACAACCACCGATCTCAAAACTTGGGTGAAATGGATAGTCTGTGTTTGTTCACTGTTGGGTTCCATTAGTGTTGTTTATGACAATGAATTGCTATGTGAGTGAAAAATTGCATGGTCAAGAATGTGTGAGGGTGTTGTCCCAAACCATACACATAAATTGGTATTCAAATTAAGAGAAAACCGATCTCAAGCCATTTCTCACTGCTCATCCCTCTCAACAGAGAACCGCAAATTGATTAAGTTCTAATGTAAAAAACTTCATATGGATGTTGTTTATGAAAAAAAAACCAAAAAACTTCATACACAGGAGATTTCCATTGAATGCGCATAATTTCTCTTTTTCACCATGAAGAAAGAATGCAATTGAACTCTGAGCTATACACCCACACAAATGAAATATAAAATTATAGACACAATAATCAATCACATAATGGACATAGTGATTTTACGTTGGAAAAATAGTTTCGAATGAAGCTCAGTGTCTTCATTCTAGCAATCTCTGGTTACAATGCAGTTGATGCTCTTTGTGCATCCTCCTCTCCTTGGCAAAAAGACCCATTATGAATGAAATGACCAATCGTAAGTGCCCATGAGTCATACAAGAATCGATGCCAGGACACTTTTGGGAATCCATGGGAGATCTAATCTTCTATAATCCGCGAAGTGAAGTCTACGTAAAGATATATACGTTCAATCATTACCCCACCATCCTGACACAGAGTGAGTTAGGTGCACATATGGATGATTGTAATCTGATACTGATGCTTCTGCTGGCCGATATGAGCGGAGGGCACAAACATATGTAGTTTCCCCAGTTTGCATGACGAAATAGGGAGAGCGAGAGTAATGGGAAGGCCAAAAGATTGACATCTCATTTCACATTCGTCAGCCTATTCTCTCCTATATTTCTTTTTATTTAATTCCCATTTTTCTCTCACATTCATTTTGTCTTACTCAACTTTACATTTATTTGTCTTTTACATAGTTTAGTTAACTTCCATAGATTGTTGAATTTCTTCGTAGGTGAGTCTTACTCCCATTCATTGGTTTGGATCCATTTCAGATCAATTCAAGAAAAATAACAATTTAGATGGTAATGTTGAAAAGTATAAGGTGATATTGGTTGCAAAATGATATTCCTAGGTTAAGGGAATACAATTTGGTGAGATTTTTTCCCTAGTTGCTAAAATGACATCTATCAAGTTCTTATTACCTGTAGCAACAACTTTTGATTTAGAGATAAAACAAATGGATGTGAAGACAACATTCCTTCATGGTGACTTGGAGGAGGAGATCTATATGACATAGGTAAAATACTTTGTTAAAAAAGCTAAAGAGTCATTAGTTTGCAAATTAAGAAAATCTTTGTATGGTTTCAAACAATCACCCAAAATGTGGTACCAGAAGTTTGATTCTTTTGTGTTGATTTGGGATTTTCGATATCCAAATCATACCATTGTGTGTCTTACAAACATGATAATGGTAATTTTATTTTTATCACTTCGTATGTAGATGATAAGTTATTTTTTGGTAACAATAACTTGGATGTGATTAGTGATTTGAAGTCTCAACTTTCAACATAGTTCGACATGAAGGACTTTGGTGCTTGAAAGTATATATTAGGAATGAAAATTCAGAGAGATAGAATGAACATAAATATTTATTTGNCACTGCGCCTATCACTGCAGCCTCCCCTCTACCTCCATGTCACCTTCCTGTGCCACATCATGTCTACGCCTTTACATCTCAGCGCTAATGTCCTGTTTTCCATGTTTTACCAATCATCGTTCCGTCGATGCGTTTTTCCACATGACCACCCATTTCCTAGTCGAGTCCTCATCAACTCAACCTTTGTCCACCTGCTTTTCCTCCCTGTAAGAATCCAACAAAGAACAAACAATGAAGGAGAGGTCACCACAAATTCCAAGTGTAGGTGTTGACTTTTCCCACTCAGATCTCGATGAAGTAGTTAATGGAAACAAGGAAGGTGGGTGAGACATCGTCTCCTTCCATAAATAGAAGGCCAGAGAGGGACAAATCATAGAAGAATACTGTCAGTCTAGTCTAATGGAGATTGCGTCTGACAGAAGACTGCATGGGCAGTTTGACCAATGCCTGCATGCATAGCCTGATAGAGAAGCTCATCAACGCAAAGCTTTGAAAGCATGACTGGATCGCCTCAGGCAGTCAGAGCCAGTTTAGAGTATATGTAGGCATTTTTTCCATTTTGTTTAGTGTTGATGGTTAAGCTATGCTCCCACATTGTAAAGTTTTAATGAAGCTCCGGTTATTCTGGTTATGTATCTATATTTGAGACTTCTTGTTTAAAGCAATTCAATTTCCTTCCATCTCTCTGTAACAACTGTGTTATAACACTCCGGCATGGATGATCCAGTCAAGGGTAGTTATGTTTTTTGTGATGTAGGTTTGATCACAGGGACATCGCGACCAGTTTTAATCAGTCTCTTGTGTTGTCTTTCCCTCCAGCACTGAATGACTCGGGCATGGATGATCCAATCGAGTTGTTGTTATTGAATTGTGATGTATGTTTGATTTTTGTTCAGTGATAATTTCATTCAGTTCCCTTAAAATCTGAACCAAGAGGATATTGTCTTATGAGTTTTTCCTCCTTAGGCTATTAGAAGACCGGATGTCCACAACAGACCTATTCATTCTCCTCAATTTCTTCCCCCTACTCACCCTTACTACAACTTACTGACCAAAGTTAGATCAAGACCTCATCTGCATATGTATACCAACCCAATTTTCTGAGTTAAAGCAATATAATCCCGAGTCTGCTTCCATTAGACCCCCTTTAAACTTATTCATTGTGACATACAAACTGATGGGTACTGGGCTTACTTCTGCTGCAATCAGGAGGTGACTTCTAGTGCTAACATTTCTGGCGCCGTTTCCAGGGACGAATTGAAGATTTTCCCTGGGATTGAATGACAAAGCTTACTGATTTTGAAGGTGCATCAAAACTCAGTACACTGGATATTGCAACTATGCACCTGGCGACTCCATTGTTTCAGCCGTGGCTTCCAGAGGCAGACACATGAGGTCTACCCCACACCTTCCTCTAGAAACACTTGAAGATGATCCAGAGAAAATTGTCAGAAGACGAAAGACCCCTCAGGAAGGTACTTCAGCTGCTGAACCAGGTATTTCTGATGATTTTCACCATCCTCATTTAGAAACTCCAATAAATTCTTCTCCTTTTCCTGTTATACCATCTGCTGGAGTTTCCCGAAGCTTAAAGTTTGGGAGTGTTCCTACTTATTTCTCCTCTCCTAGTCTGGGATTGGAAGGAGAAAGCCTTTTCACTCCTATCTCCCTTGAAGTTGTACCATGGTTTAGACCCAGGACCTCAGAATATTTTCTCACTCCGGGTTTTACCACTCCTCCCCCTTTTAGAGTTGCTTCTTTTACAGAGAGGGAAGCCTCTATTTCCTCAAGCCTTATATATTTTCCCCCAAATCCTCTATTGTTTCCCTTTCCTTCCGCAGTCTCATTTCCACTCTCCCCGGTCCGAAATCCATCTCCTCCTGAGTCTCCTCCAGCTATCATCCCTATGGCAGGTGCTAATCCCCCTAGGAATAGAATGGATGCCATAGTGGCTGCGAGATATTCCCCTATGGTCTTACCTCAACCAATGAATGCTCTCCCTGTTGGAGACTACCTGAAATACATGCCCAAATTCATAAGAGAAGAATACATAACTACTGAAGAACACCTTGTTGCCTTCTACAGTTATGCAGACAATCTAAATATTGAAAACAAGGATGTGTGGATGAGAGTCTTTGTTTAGAGCCTTGATGGTGAGGCTAGGAAGTGGTTTAGGGGATTGACCCCTGGATCGATTGCTAGGATTGAGGCTTTGGATGATGTTTTCCTGAGACAATGGGGGGATTAAAATGACTTTATGTATTATATCACAGAGTTTGGGTCCCTAAAAAGAAAAGAGGGAGAGTGTGTGTTTGACTTCTCCAAAAGATTCAACAAAATGTACAATAAGATCCCTGCTGAGATAAATCCTACAAAATCCTCTGCTAGAATTACTTATGCTAGTTCTTTCAACCCTGATTTCTGCCTCTTGTTAAGAGAGAGAAGATATACCTCATTGGCTCATATGCAGGATGCAACCCTGGAAGTAGAGTCCAATGTATTGGCAGTTGACAGACTTAGAAATAAAACTGATAGAGATAGAGGAAGGGGGAGATTTGAAGCTTGAACCTATGGTTCCTCTACATCACATCCTCAAGTAGATGAATTGGCCAAGGTGGTAAAATATCTTTCTGTAGAGATGGAGAAGATGAAATTTGAAGGGAAGCAGAGTTATAAGAGTGCTCAAAATACTGAAAAAAGAGGCAACTTCAGAAGACCAAATAATACCCCTCAGATACTTCCAAGAGATCTCAGAAGCAGAGATAGGGATGATCATAAAATCCAAACCCCTCTCCAAAATAACTTGGGTCTGATGAAGAAGGAGAGGAGGAAGAGATTGATCCTGAAATCCATTGTCTTGGAGACACATCTCCTTTTCCCCATTTGACCCAATATTCATATGAGGAGTCCCTCATAGACAACCAGATAAATGAGCTGAGTAAAGGGGATAAGACCAATAATAGTCCAAATAAATATAATCCCAGGTCTAATAAGAAAGAAGGGAAGTATGACATCCCTAATCAACCTTCTAGAGCAGAGAAACTTGCCAAAGACACAGCTAGCAATAGCAAGGAAAATAAAACACAAAACCCCTCACCAATAGCCAAAGGTCCTGTCCCAGAAGTGAGGGAAATTATAAAAACCCCCTCCTATTTTAACTTTGAGCATGAGATTCAAAATATTAGGATCCCTATACCCCTTTTATAGCTATTCAAGCACAAAGATTTCAAGAAATCCCTCTCTAAACTGTTACAATCTGAGCCTGCATCTCACTCCTCAGACTCAGTTAATCTTCAGGATGAAAAGCCAACAGTCGTCTTAGGTCCCATGGTAGAAGATAGAGATGATTCATCCCCTCCCTTATATACACATCTGAACATACATGACAAGGTGCTGTATAATTTTTTTATGGACTCAGGGGCTTCTAATAATCTCATGCCCAAATCTGTCATGGATGAACTTGGATTAGAAATCACAAAGACTTACCATGATTTGTATTCTTTCGATTCTAGGAAAGTGAAATGTCTTGGGCTCATCAAAGAGCTGGTCATGACCTTGTTTCAGTTGAACATGAAAAGTGTGGTCATGGATATCGTAGTGGCCGATGTTCCCCCCAATTTTGGCATGCTGTTGTCAAGATCTTGGATAAAGATACTTGGGGGAACTTTGCAGATGGACCTAACATATGCTACCATTCCCGTGTTTGGGGGGGAACATAGAAGACTGTACAAAGAAGATCAATGGGCATATATCATTAGTGATGAAACATACCCCATCAATCATCCTATTTTTTCACTTGATACTGATTTGGGATCCATCTTATTGCAGCTCACTGATGCCCCTGAGCCCCCTCTTTAAATCAGAAAGTAGTCCCTTACTCCCTGTGAATATTCTCCTCCGATTACCTCTATTTGGAAAATGTTATTTAATGGAGCTTATTCTAGGGAAGGTGTTGGTGCTGGAGTGGTCCTTGTTTCACCTGTTGAAGAGATCATATCCTTGTCCTACAAGTTATAATTTTAAACTACCAACAATGTGGCAGAGTATGAAGCTCTTTTTTTGGGTTTGAGGGATGCAAAAGACACGGGGATTGAAGAGATATCAATGTTTGGGGATGTCGATTTAATTGTCCATCAGATCAGAAATATTTATCAGGCCAAGCACCCTCGACTTAGAAGTTACAAAAATGAAGTCTGGGATCTAGTTGACAGTTTTTTCTTGGCTTTCAACATTTCATTCGTGCCAAGAGAAGAGAAATCCATGGCCAATTCTCTGGCTATTTCAACAAGTAATTTTAGGGTCCCTTTGTCACCCAAACTCAGGTATGATGTAGAGGTGAAATATAGACCCTCTATACCTGAAAATGTTAAACATTGGAAAGTGTTTTAGGATGATATTGAGATCAGAAGATTCCTGAACACTGTTGATGAGTTTTTTGCATTACCCATTGATCAAGATTCTGATTCTGAAATAAATCCTCATGCTGATGTTTTTATGAACAAAATTGCTAATCATCATATTGTCCAGTTTCCCAACAATCATATCCCAAAGGGACTAGTTCCTTTGTAAATACTATTTGACATAAATGATGTGGTAGTCAAAGGTAAAGTTTCAAATAAGGATGTTGATGTAGTTGAGTGCAATATTGGTACAGAGGAGGATCCGAAATTTGTCAACTTGTCAAGCAACTTGTCAAGGGAGAAAAGGGTCGAGTACACTAAGATATTAAGAGAATTTGTTGATGTGTTTGCCTGGACCTATGGCGAGCTCTGAACATATGACACAAGTGTCATTGAGCATAGGATCCCATTGAAAGAGGAGGCCAAACCATTTAGACAAAAATTAAGACAAACAAATCCTATGCTGCTGCCTATTATGGAAAGGGTGGTAAAGAAGCCGTTGGATGCCTAAATAATTGTTCCCTTGAGATATTCTGAATGGGTGGCCAAATTGGTCCCAATAAGGAAGAAGAATGGAGAAATCAGGCTCTGTTTTGATTTCAGGAACCTGAACAGAAGCTCTAAGAAGGACAATTACCCTTTGCCAAATATGGAACACATATTGTAGAGGGTGACATGTGCATCCAAGATTTCCATGATTAATGGATTTTCTGGCTATAATCAAATCTTTTCCTTTCCCGAAGACAGGGAAAAGACAACCTTCACCACTCCTTGGGGCACATTCATGTATGCCAAATTCCCTTTGGACTGATGAACAGAGGAGAAACCTTTCAACAAGCTATGGACATCGACTTCATTGGAGAAAGGGATAAATTTGTGGTCATCTATTTGGATGACATTACAGTTTTCTCTAGGACTGATAAATAACATTGTCAGCATTTGAGAAATGTTTTCTTGAAATGCAGAAGGTTCCTTCTCTCCCTTAATCCCCAAAAGTCATTGTTTTCCATATGAGAGGGAAAATTTTTGGGGCACATAGTATCAACTGAAGGGGCCAGGATTGATTCAAGTAGGGTGGAAGCTATCCAAACCTTGTCACTTCCTAAATCTAGAAAGGAGGTTTAGTCCTTCCTGGGAAAAAATAATTTTCTGAAAAGGTTTGTTCAAATTTTGCTGAATTGGTAAAGCATATCACAACCATGCTCAGGAAGGGAAATGAAGTAAAATGGACTGCTGAGTCTAGAGAATCCTTCAACCTAATCAAGAAGGCATTGAATAAGGTGTTGGAAATATGGCTATTGCAGAGATGACGCAAACTGTCAAGGTTGTCATTGATGGCAATCGGTTGGTTATGGAGCACGCACAAGAGAACTGGCAGAAGAAGCTAGATGATGACATAGCAATATCCAATTGGGGATGTTGAGATTGGGTTCCACTCAACGAATTTTTCTACAAGAGGAGACCCATTGCGTTAGGTTATCCAAGTGGGGATGTTGAGTTTGGGTTCCACTCAGTGAATTGGTCTACAAGA
This sequence comes from Picea glauca, assembly GCA_000966675.3. NCBI lineage: Eukaryota > Viridiplantae > Streptophyta > Pinopsida > Pinales > Pinaceae > Picea > Picea glauca. Next base: position 1,028,169 of record JZKD02S0089006.1, on the reverse strand, counting down.
GGAGACCCATCGCGTTAGGTTATTCAAGAAAAAAAAGGGAATAAACCCATTGAAATGTTTGAAGGAAATCTTCAGTCGATTCAAGCGCCCCCATTGAAACAGAAATAGAGGCAATGGCGAAGATAGATGCGACCCAATTGGCATTCCAGTTCAGCCTTTTCCCATGGGGATCTTTGCTGATAAAACCAAGAAGGATACTTCTATTGCCCGTTGGCTCTCCCTTAGCCACGGCCATGACCAACAACAGCATCAAGAAACCATTAAAAAGCTGCCTTGGGTTACCAATCGATTTTTTCAGGAAACGCACGAACGATGCCATTCACAATGCGATTGGTGTGGCCAGAATCAAATGGATATAATGCACAACCAACGGAGCTTAACATTGCTAAATCCAGGGTTTTGCGGGGGTCCTTCATCTGCTTTGACAAGTCTGGAAGATTTTGCCAGTTGGGTTTCTCTAATCACTCTGGACGGTGGAAGGAATTTCAGTCTAAAATTAGACTGTCTGTTAAGACAGAAAGAACATAGCGTTGCATGATGTGGCATGCATAGAGGAGGCATGCAAAGAGCCAGTTCAGAAAATCAGGGAGAGCCAATTCATAAAATCAGGGAGAATGCTGGCATGCGAAAAGCAGAAGAAAGAATGAAAAAAAAGGAAACTGTAGTTGGAGTTGAGAAAAGCAAGGAAAATCTCAGCATGTGGAAAAACAATATAATGCGCTAAAACAGAGATGGTAGGCTGCCGTTGAAGTGAGAGAGAGAGAGAGCTCTGAATGTGAGAAAAGGAAGAGGAGAATCTGCGTGACAGGAGAATAAGCTGAGAATGGGCTGCAGAGGACAGTAAAGCAGAGCAACAGATCAGAGACAATGAAGAATGCAGAGTAGATCAACAGAAAGGAATATGAAGGTTGGTGCCTTCACTCAGTTGGTGCTGAAGTAAAAAGGAAGTCGATGCTTCCACCTAGTGGGTGCTGGGATTCTGTGGGTGTTGGTGCTCTCAGCCAGTTGGTGCTGGTAATCAGAGGTTGTAGCCTCTATGAGTTGGTGCTCATAAAAGATTAGATGTAACGTAGTTGGAGCTTGCTTAACATCCTAAGAAGACAAGGTTTTTTCCCTGGTTGGGTTTCCTCTTGAAAAATCTGTGTCTCATACTTGTGAGTGAATGCTGTGTGTGATTGCTATTCTTTATGTTATCTGCTTTATGTTCATAACTCTGAATTTCACAGTAAAGACTCACTGCCACTAAGATTATTGATTCAAAGTTAAAACAAGGGAAATTGTTAATAATCTACACTAACTGATTCACCCCCCCCCTCTCAGTTAGTTCATACCTGTAACATGAGGCAGCTGTGCTAATCAGTTCTGATTATTCCAAGAATTTCCTGATTTTTTCCTTCGCCTCTTTTGACACAATGGAAACTGTTTTATTGTAGAAGAATGTTGAAGGGATGGAGCAACCTATTTCCTTTTTCAGTAGAGCACTGAGGGACGCTGAGACCAGATATGACATCATGGAGAAGCAAGCATATGCCTTGGTGAAAGCTCTCAAAGCTTTTAGAGTCTATGTTATACATTCAAAGATCATTGCATATGTCCCTTCAGCTTCAGTGAAGGACATTCTTATCAAGCCTGACATAGATGGAAAAAGGAGCAAGTGGATTGACAAAATCCTGGAATTTGATCTGGAAATAAAACCCACCAAGCTAGTTAAAGGCCAAGGTTTAGCCAAGATGCTGGCTGAGCCTAATTGCAAATATTTGGGGGTTAACTTTGTCAACAATTGCTCACAAAATCAACAAGTTGAGTTGTTTGATAAAATTTCTCAGGACAACCCTCCATTGGCAGAATGTGCTTGATACAAAGACATTATATTTTTTTTGCAGGAGTTAAGCCCCCCTAATGGAATGGGGAGGAGCAAGGCTAGAGACTTAAAGCTCAAAGCAATTAGATATTTCCTTATTGACCAGGCCTTGTATTGGAAAGACCCTCTATGCGTACTCCTGAGATGTTTAGACCCACAAGAGGCCCAAAAGACTATGTTTGATTTTCATGACAGCCTATGTGGGGGACATCACTTCTAGAGAACCACAGCCTACAAAATTCTCAGGGCTGGGTACTTTTGGCCTAGCCTATTCACTGATGTTTGTGAAAATATCAGGGCTTATATTAAGTGTCAAAAGTTCTCTGAGAAGAAACAACTCAAGTATTTTCCATTGAAGCCTATGGTAGCTTCAGGACCCTTTCAACAGTAGGGGATGGACTTCATTAGGGAAATTAATCCTGCTTCAAGCGGTCAACACAGGTGGATCTTGACTACAACAAATTACTTCACCAAATGGATAGAATCTATCCCCACAAGGAGTTCTTCTCACAAAGTAATTAAGGGTTTTCTTGAATATATTGTAGCCAGGTTTGGTTGCCCGAACATGATCATCACTGATAATGCTGCATCTTTCAAGGCTGGACCATTGATCAAATTCTGTGAGCAGTTCACAATTTCATTAATCCACTCTAGCCCCTACTATCCTCAAGGCAATGGACTAGCAAAGTCCTCTAATAAGAGCCTTATAAATATTATCAAAAGACTCCTAGGGGACAATAAGAAAGCATGGGATTCAAAGCTCAAATATTCTCTGTGGGCTGACAAAGTGACAACAAATAAGTCTCTTGGTGTCTCTCCTTTTCAACTCATGTGTGGAGTTGAGGTCAACTTTCCTTCTCAGCTCGCCTTGCTAGTATCAAAATTCTTCCAAGACTGCCAAGGGGAGCCTGATGATATCATCAGAAGAATACAACAACTGGTAGAAGTGAAACATACTAGAGAGAAAATGCTGGAAAAAGAACATGAACATCAAGAGAAGATCAAGTAGGCCTTTGACATGAAGAACACTAAAGAGGATTTCCAGTTGGGAAATCTAGTACTCAAATGGGATGCACCCAAATAGGATAGGGAAAAACATGGTAAGTTTGAAGCCCTCTGGATTGGACCCTTCAAAGTTTCTGAGGTATTTCCAAATAACACTTATAGGTTACATAATTTGGAGGGTGATGAAGTTTTTGGTGGCCCTGTCAATGAGAATTTTCTGAAAAAATTTCTTTGTTTGAGCCATGAGTGGCTTCTTTGCGCCATTGTAAATATCATTTTCTTTCTGTTTTAATGGATGACTCCACAACCCAATAGTAAGGCGACTGAAGCTGCGAGTTCTTGACATCTCATAGGGAGTAGGCCATCCCCCATGGAGCCTAATGTTATCACATATGTTTGTATGGAGGGAGTTTTTCCTTAGAAAGTAGCCCCATGGAGAAAAAATGACAAATAGGGGGCTAAAAACCCACTTTTATCATTTATCCTAAGTTTTATGCCTCGGCGTGTTGTGCTAAGGGTTGCATAGATCTGGGTATATGGGATCTGCATGCTTAGATCTACAGTGTAGGATCCATATCGGACCCCCCCTGACATTCTACCTTTAATGAGGGGGGGTGTCCAAGTTGGTGGTTTTTGAGTGAGCCCCCCCCACTATTGTGGCACTTCCTCATTAACT
>JZKD02S0089006.1:1012052-1024556 GCA_000966675.3 Picea glauca | reverse complement strand
CCACCTCTGCTTACCACCCTTGTTTCCTGCCAACACCTGTCCTCCACTCACTCATCTCTCCTCCCATCACATCCCCTCTTTCCTGTGCCGCTTATCACCGCTTTCCATGTGTATCCCACTCTTGCCTCATGTCACATCCCCTCTCTACCTCCTCCCACTCGCTTCGTGACACATGTCTCCCATGTTGCTTCCACCTGTGTAGTTGATGTCCCCACTGTGCCTATCACTGCAGCCTCCCCTCTGCCTCCACACCACATTCCCGTGCCACATCACCTCTGCACCTTTACATCTTAGTGCCAACGTCCTGTCATCCATGTTTTCCCAATCATCGTTCTGCCGATGCATTTTTCCACATGACCACCCATCGCCTATTCGATTCCTCGTCAGATCCACCTTCATCCACATGCCTTTCCTCCATGTAAGCATCCAACAAAGCACAAACAACGAAGGAGAGGTCACCACGACTTCGAAGTTCAGGTGTTGACTTTTCCCACTCAGATCCTGATGAAGTAGTTAATGGAAATGAGGAAGGTGGGTGAGGCATCATATCCTTCCATAAATGGAAGGCCAGAGAGGGACAAATTGTGAAAGAAGGCTATCAGTCCAGTATGATAGAGATTGCGTCTAACATAATACTGCATGGGCAGTCTGACCAACGTCTACATGCACAGTCTGATAGAGGTGCTCATCAATGAAAATCTTTGAAAGAATGACTGGATAGCCTCAGGAAATCAGAGCTAGTTCAGAGTATATGTAGACATTTTTTCCATTTTTTTTTAGTGTCGATGGTTGAGCTACGCTCCCGCATTGTAAAGTTTTAATGAAGTTCTAGTTCTTCTAGTTATGTATCTGTATTTGAGACTTCTTGTTTAATGCAAGTCAATTTCCTTCTGTCTCTATGTAACAATTGTTCGGGCATGGATGATTAAATCAAGGGCAGTTATGCTTTTTGTGATGTAGGTTTGATCACAGGGACATCACGACCAATTTTAATTAGTCTCTTGTGTTGTCTTTCCCTCCATCACTGAATGACTCGGGCATGGATGATCCAGTCGAGTTGTTGTTATTGAATTGTGATGTATGCTTGATTTCAGTTTAGTGATAATTTCATTCAGTTCCCTAAGAGTCTGAACCAAAATGATCTTGTCTTCTGAGTTTTCCTCCTTAGGCTGCTAGAAGACTGAATGTCCACAACAAACCTCTTCATTCTCCTCAATTTCTTCCCCCCACTCACCCTTACTACAACTTACTGACCAAATTTATATCAAGACCTCATCTGCTTATGTATACCAACCCAATTTTATGAGTTAAAGATATATAATCCCGAGTCTACGTCCATTAGACCCCCTTTAAACTTATTCATTGTGAAATATAAATTGATGGGCACTAGGCTTACCTCTACTGCAATCAGGAGGTGACTTCTAGTGCTAACACAATGAATGATGGAAGTTGTATTATGATCGCAAATAAAGATGGTGGGCTTACCAAAGTACCTTTTGAATAGAGGAATCACGTTGTATTAAAAAAGAAACAAATAGAGGCAATGGGAAATTTCATTTATTCTGGTCATGGTAATTATGCTATTTTGAGTGAAGAAGATATAAGAACTGAAGGAAATGATTGTCTTCCATTCCAAGGATTTTTAAAAATGTTCTTTGATGGTGCCTCTTCAAAATCAGAAGATGGAGCAGGTGTGGTGTTCAAAAACCCTCAAGGAGAATTGCATACTCATTCATTTAGGTTGCAATTTGAATCTAAGGATTAATTCAAATAATTAAGCAAAGTATGAAGCATTAATTCAAGGATTTACACTTGCTCATCACATGGAAATCACTAATCTCATAGTCACGGGAGACTATGAGTTAGTAGCTAATCACATTAAAAAAAATATAATATTAAAAAGGAAATATTAAAATCCTATGAAACAAGAGTTTGGGATATCATCCAAACATTTAGTTCCTTTAATATATCATTCATACCAAGAGAAAAGAATCAAAAGGCTGATTAATTGGTGGTTTCAAATTCTCTTTTCAATCCAGAATCATCATTTCAAGATTCATTTCATGTCAAGATGATCTTTCATCCTTTAGTACCAATCAATAAAAATCATTGGAAAGCATTTAAAAAATGAAGAACACATTGTTGAATTCCTTATGTCAGTGAGATCATGGAACAAAGTACTAAAGAAGACGAGTCTTCAAAAAAATGCAGATCTAAAGACTTTGACCAAAAAAGTGATCTTTATGTCAAAATTTCAGTTCTCTTCTAATCTCTTTTTACCAGAGACGATTAAATATGAAAAAATATGTTAGGTGAAGAACCGTCACTTAGAAAAATACAAGATACTCAAAAAGTGAATATTGGAACTCAAGAAGATCCAAAGTATCCGAACATGGGAAGCACATGTACTAGTGATGAGACTGAAGAATATATCAAACTTTTCAAGTAATTTCAAGATATTTTTCATGGATATATGATGATCTTAAGGAGTATGATAAGAACATCATTAAACATATCATACCTATAAAATAAGGGACCAATCCTATTAGAAAGAAGCCAAGGGTGATCAACCCTAAATTTAAACCTTTGGTCAAGCTTGAACTTGAAAATAAAGAAAATGATAGAATTATTTTTTCAGTTAGGCATTTAGATTGGATTTCGAATCTAGTGGTGGTCAGAAAGAAAAATGGATAAATATGTTTGTGTTAATTTTTAGGATCTTAATAGAGAACTCTGAAGGATAATTATCCTTTTCCCAATATGAAAATGTCGTTACAACAAGTAACTGGTTCTGTAGTAATGTCTATGCTTGATGGATTTTCTGGATATAATCAAGTACTTGTTGCAAGTGAAGATAGACATAAAACATCTTTTATAACACCTTGGGGAACACATGCCTATGTACGAATTCCATTTGGATTGATGAATCCTGGAGATACATTTCAAAGAGCTATGGATCATGCATTTAAAGACATGATAGGAAACATTATGGTAGACTATCAAGACAATTTGACAATTTATTCAAAATTTAGAGAACAACATGTTTCACACCTCAAGAAAGTTTTTGAACATTGCATATTATATGGCATATCTCTCAACCATAAGAAATGTTTATTTACAGTTTTAGAAGGGAAATTGTTGGGGCACATTGTAAGAAAAGATGAAATATATATAGATTTAGGAAGAATCAAGGATATAGTTGATCTGAAACCTCCTACAAGAAAAAAATTTGTTCAGTCATTTTTTGGAAAAATAAACTTTGTTAGAAGGTTTGTGCCTGACTATGCTTCAATTGTTAAGCCAATAAATAAGTTACTAAAGAAGGATCAAATCTTTGAATGGTTCAATGAAGCTCAAATATTTTTCAAATATAAAGTCCGCAATTTCCATAACTCTAGCTCTCATTAGTATTGATTTTGATAAAGATTTCATCTTATATTCCTTTGCCTCAGAAGAAACTATTGCTTCCATATTTACCTAGAAGAAGCACTGAAAGGAAGAGCATCCAATTTATTTTATGAGTAAATTCTTGCAAGAATATGAGTTGAAATATTCCCCTATGGAGAAACAAGAATTTTCTTTGGTCAAGGTTGTATCTTACTTCATAGATTATATCATGACTTCATAGATTATATCCACCAATTAAGATGATGTTATCTCAAAAAATTAGAGAGGGAATATGGGTCAATTGGTTGGCCAAATTACAAGAATTTGACATAGAAATAAAGCCATTAAAATATGTAAGAGGACAAGGATCGTATAAACTAATTGGTAGAATTAAAGCAATAAAAATTGATTCATCTGCTAATAACAAAATGCCCGTTACTCAAGATGAAATGGTGACAAAGTATGAATGGTACAAGGATATTATCTTCTATTTGAAATCTAGATAGTTTCTTGTTGGGATGCCAACAACAAAGAGAAGATCACTAAAAATGAAATCAAATTCTTATGTACTGATTTATGGAATTTTGTTTCGAAGAAACTTTGATGGCATGTTATCAAGATGTCTGAACCACTCTAAATCTACTAGAATTTTAAAAGAAAAGCATGAAGGTGTATGTGGTGGACATTTTTCTCCAATGGTAACATCACATAAAATCATTTGAGCTAGCCTATATTGGCCAACATTATTTAGATATGTACATATTTTTATAAGAATATGCTTGCCATGTCAAAGTTTTTCTGGTAGAATGAAAATAGATGATATGCCTTTGAAGACAATAACGATGGATAGTCCTTTTACACAATGGGTTTTATATGCCATTGGCTGTATAAATCCAAAATTCAGTAAATGCCACTCTTTGTTTTCTGTAAGTGAGTGTAGGAATCTATATTACTGAAAATAATATGATACAAAAGGTGGGCCTCCTAGTATGCCTAGAAGGAAACCAGACCAGGGGGTCCCTAGTTGTGCAAGTTGAAAGTAATGAGGGATGGTTTTGGTCTTCCACCAAGGGAAACCAGACTAAACCTTCCATGTTCAGTTGGAAAAAAAAGCATATACATAAAAGAAGAAACTAAAACCATCCTCCTAAACCAGAGCATGAAAGATATCTGAGCTAACCTGACAAAGCCTGGCATTACTGCCTATAGACTACCAAATCATTGATACATAACTATGAAGTTTTTCTTCACTTGGGGGTGCTCCTTCCCGCCATCCATCTGGCTCTTTTTATATTCCTTCTGTGAGGTCGTTCGAGTCTTCTTGATTTGAGATGGCGCACCGTGTCCATCAGCAGGCGTGATGTCCATATGATGGAAATAGCATAGGTAGAGGTGGAACTAGGCTACTAACCGCTCTAGCTTGCATTTTTGGTCCTTCTCTACCTCTACTAACAGTTTGGTAATAGTTTCTAGGCTGTTGATGTGATGCAGGATCTTTTCCAACATTTTCTTGTTTTCCTTGTTGTCCTCCTGACCGACTTCTTCTCTTTATGAAATCACTTTTACGATCATCATCTTAGTTAGCCACACCATCTCCATCATTTTTTGGAAGAGGGTTTCCTTGGGTTGCGTGGTCCCTAAATCAATTACCCAGTCCGCTTCCTATACCAATGCATCCCGCGCTTTACCTTTGCACTTGTTATTTAATTCCTTTTCCCACTAGGTGATGGTTGCCTTCCCCTTTGGCGCAACCCAAGTTTGGAAGTTTCCCTCTGCATATTTTGTGGCCTATTCCATTCTTGTTAGCTGCTGTGGACTGTNCCTTTTCCTGTGCGTTTTCTTTAGACGCGCCATCCCACTTTTCCTGCCGCAACTTCTGTGCTGGTTACTCTGCCTGTGCCTCACTTCCCAGGTATTCTTCCTTTTCCTCCCCTTAACTCTGTGATAATACTTGCTGTTGTGCTCCTTCTGATTGCGTCTATTTCTTTTGTACCTCTTCTTATTGAACTTTCCCAACTGCGATCCCATCCTTTCAATCTTGGTTTTCCCACGATGATGTGTTCTTCCTTCAATTTTCCTGTTAAGGCTTGTATGATCATGATGGGTCATCCTTTGTCCCTATATGATTACTACCTTTGCTCACTTGTGATTTGTTTTTGCTACTCTCTGTACCTGTACTTGGCCTGGTTGATGGATCCTGGTTATCATTTGCCCCACATGCCTTACATCTTTCGTTGCATGCGACTTGTTGCCTGGCCTTTTACTCGTTCTTTCCCCATGCCTCTTACTGGAATAATGGCCTTTCTTCTGGTCTTCTGTCTGCTACTTATTATTCTCTTACATAATAATTAGTGGCAGAGTTTTAGGAAATCCTGTCCTACCTGGGGCCCGCATCCATTTGGCGAGGCCTTGAGATGTCCTCCTCAATGTGACCTTCCATGCTTAAACTGCCTTCATGATATTTGGCCGCAAGGTGGTTGCAGTCTGTTCTGATTTTCCCATCCGAAATGATGCTCCAGGTATCGTCTAGTTCTGGTCCTTCCTTGCCGACCCCCTCGTTGGCGAGCCTATAAACTAGCACATTTGATGACCTGTGCACCCAATGCAACTCCATTGTATTTAGAGTTCTTAGATGCTCCTGGATTTTCTGTAGGGAGTGTGCAAGGCACCATTGGCGCTGAACCTTTCCCACTCTGGTGCCATTTTGGAGTCTTTTCTTGATGTTGATAACCAGGGTGGAGTCACCTTCCACTATGGTTTTTGTCATCCTTTTGCGACATAGGATTTCAAGTCCAAGTTCTAGGGCTCCAAATTCCACCGCGTTGTTGGTTGAGTTTCCCATGTTCCCAGCGTACAGTCAGATGATTTTGCCTCCACTGTATTTGATCACTCCACCTGCCCCTGCCACTCTTTGATTTCCTTTTTAATCCCCATCAAAGTTCAGTTTGAAGGACCCTGACGGAGGGGGAGTCCAGTTGCAGGCTCCTATCTAGAGTTGTGGGTTGTGCCATGCAGGTAGGCTGTTGTGCCAATATTTCAGTTGAAAAAATTCTAGGATACAGGAGTCTTGGTCTGTGAGTTGCGCTTTATCCGTCTTGCAGTTGCGGCTCTGCACTGTTTCTCTTATTTGAGAGACTATTGTCTCCGTTATCCTTTCTGCCAGTATGCTTTCATTCCTAAAGATGTGCATGTTCCATTCTTTCCATATTGTGCAGATGATCATCCCCGACGTTAGATTCCAACAGAGGTTCACCATTTCATTTTCACTGTAACCCTCATTCCAGTTGTTGATGGTTGCATTGATGTTCCCCCGGATCCTATTGGATTGGTGAAAGATGCCTACCGCCCAATACCAAATCTCTGCGGTGTAACTGCATTCATCCAGGAGGTGATTAGTCATTTCCTCCTTGTCTAGACAGAGATGGAAGCGAGAGGGACCTATGAAACCCCTTTTTATGAGTTTCTCCCAAGTTATAATTCGGTTATGTAGAAATAGCCATTTGAACATTTTGATTTTTGGCCATTGGGGGCTTTTCCAAATTTTTTCCCACTGTTGCTCTATATTTTCTTGGTCCTGACCCACGATGTAGCACCGTTCTTATTTTAAGTTGAATTCACCCCCATTTTTCTTTCCCCACCATAATTGGTCCTCTTCTTCCGAGACCCAAATTTTCCTTTTTCCCACTTCCTCCTCCACCTCTTTCGTTATTGTTTCGATCCAGGCTCTATTTTGTGGGTTAAGTTTGTCCCATATCCTCTATCTGGCGTTGCCATCCCTTTGGTTCCAGTAATGATGTTTTTTTTTTTACTTTCCTTGCCCAATCATTTCCTGTTGAAGCTCCTCCCTGTCCATATTTTCCATTCTCGGTTCCTGTTGCCATGCATCCTCCCAAAACCTTGCTATTCTACCATTTCTGACTTCCCAGAAGCTGTGTTTCTGGATCCAGTTCTTATTTCACCAGGCAAGATTCTAGATGGCTGATCCCTCCCTTGTGCCCATGAACCAAATTCTCTCTTGGTCACTTATGTTTGGGGCATACTTGGCCTTCCAGAGGTTTTCCCACGATACCGATTTGTATTTTACCCATCTCCACCAGAGATTTTCCCCGTAGGCTTTGTTGGTTACCTGAGGGTCTTATAATCCTAGGCCACCTTTGATTTTTGATCTGCATACCTTATCCCAGGCCACCAAGGCCCATTTATGTTTATGTTCTGCATCGTTCCATAAGAAGTCTTGTTGGATGGCTCTTATATTTTGCAGAATTATTTTGGGGGTTGGGAACACTGACATCATATACACCAAAATCACTTGAAGAACCATTTTGGTGAGGATAAGCCTTCTGGCTAGGTTTAGGGCTCTATAAGTCCAATTTTTTTTTGACCCTCTCCTATAGTTTTCTGATAACTCCTTCCCACATAGCCTTTGTGTAGGCTCTGTCCATCAGGGGGATTCCCAAGTATTTTGTTGGGAGCGTTTTATGTTCAAACCCCAAAATGTTGGCCAAGTTTCACTGATTGTTGGATTAGTGTTGAAGAAATATATCATGGATTTGGAGTGGTTGATTTCCTCCCCCAAGGCTTCCCCAAAGTATTTTAAGATTATTTTAAAAGCTTTTGCTTCCTTTACCATGGGCATGCCATGGATTAGGGTATCATCAACGAATTGTTGGTGTGTGGAGGTTGGGAAGTTTTCAAAAGGTTTGATGCCTTTTATTTCACCAGCTGCAGTTGCTCTTTTAATGCTTATGCTTAGCCCTTCCATCACTAGAATGAATAGGAAGGGGGAAAATGGGTCCCCTTGTCGTATGCCTCTAGATGGACATAAAGGTTTGCCCGGGGCCCCATTGATTAGTAGCGAGAAGCTTGTCGTTGAGACTAGAGTGACTATCGATTTGATCCAGTGCTGGTCGAACCCAAAAGCTTCCAACGTCTTGGCCATGTAGTGACAAATTATTTTGTCATAAGCCTTTGCCATATCAAGTTGGATTATCATCCCCCCTCTCCTTTGGCTTTTCAGCATGTGAATGATCTCATGGGATTGGATGATATTGTCCAGGATTTGTATTCCTTCCACAAAACCCGCCTTTTCCTGTGAAATTAGTGTGGGAAGGAGTGAATTCAATCTATTGGCTATGACTTTGGAGATTATCTTGTAAACTACATTGCATAAAGCTACAGGCTTGTAGCGGTCTCGGGTCCTAGCTTCATTTTATTTCAGTATTAGAGTGATGATTATGGCATTTAAGGCTTTTAGGATGGATGCTGATTGCCTGGATTCCTCCACCACCTCGTAAATATCATGCTTAACCACTTCCCAAAAAGATTTGAATAATTCCACTATGAAACCATCCGGGCCTGGGGCATTTCCGTTGGGCATCTCCTGTACCACTTGGTCAATTTCTTCCTTTGCGATGGGTTTGCTTAGGTTGACATTTTTCTCCTCTGTGACCAGCTTGGGGATGTGCTGAATTATTCTTTGTATGGCCTCAGATTTGTCTTGGTTGGGTTCCCAAGCTATCCCATGGAAGTGGTTGATGAGTGTATTGTCAATTTCCTGGTGGGATTCTCTTTCGATCCCGTCCTGATCCTTAATATTCAAGATTTTGTTATTGGATCTTCTTGCAATAGTTGTTATATGAAAAAACTTGGTATTCGTCTCCCCTTTCTTTAGCCACCTTATTCTAGACTTTTGGTGCCACAAGACTTCTTCTTTCTCGCATCTTGCTTCCCATTCCTGGGTCATTTGGATCTCTTCTTTTTTCTGATCCTCTGTGTATCCCTCTTCGATGCACTGTTCCCGTATATTCCTCATTCTATCCTCGATGCTCTTTTTCCCTTGGTTTATATTTCCAAATACTTCCCTGTTCCTCTCCTTGAGTTTTTGTTTGATGTACTTGAGTTTTTTTAAAATTTTGAACATCCTTGTCCCTTGATCCGATGGTTCCTCCCACCACCATTGGATGATGTTCTCCTTGAAGGCGGGATGGTCGATCCAAAATTTCTCAAATCTAAATGGTTTGTTCTTTGGTGTGGTTTGAAAATTAGCTTCCAGTTGAACTGGACAATGATCTGATCCCCCCCAAGGGAGGATGCTGTAGTCCAAAGTTAGTCCCTGCAACATGATTGATTCCAACACCAAGAATCTGTCTAGCGTTGTAGATACTTGGTTGTGACCTAGTATTTTGTTGTTCTAGGTGAACTGACCATTGCTGGTCCTGATGTCCACGAGCTTGATTGTGTCAATGAATGCTGAGAATTCTTCCGCATCTCTGTCCAGTCTCCTGGTGCCCCCTTTTTCCTCAATAAGTGTAGTGATGATGTTGAAATCCCCTGCCAGGATCCAATGGGGGTTGCAGGTGCGATCCTTTAGATTCTATAGGTCAAGGAGAAATCTCCTTTTTTCCTCCATCACCTGGGGGCTGTACACATTAGTGCATAGAATTTCCTCCGTGTTCCCTATAATTTTCATTTTAACAGACAATCTGTGTCTCATGGCTTCTACTACAAGTAGGTTCACCGATTTTGGGTTCCACAAGGTGAGGATACCTCCCTCCATCTATTGTCTTTCGAAAACCAACATCTTGTACTTACTCCAATGTTTTTTACTGATTGTTTCCATTCTGTCTAAAGTGTATTTTGTCTCTTGAATGAAACATAGGTCAGGTTGTTCCTTACTCAGTATATTTTTAAGGATTCATTTATTTCTTGGGTTGTTTAGGCCTATTATATTCCACGTTATAATCTTCATTTAAACATGCGAGGGGGAGTTGGGGAAGAGATTTTTAATCTTACCCGATTTTATCAGCAAGGCTCCTAGTTCTTGTAGGGATACACTATTTGATTTTCTTTCTTTCTTACTCCTTGCCTGCTTGGGTGAGTGTTGTGGCTGTCCATCGTCTGTTTTCATTCCCAAGTGTCCTATCTTTCCATGCATGCGCTTGATCCCTCTGGATTTCGCTTCATCCCTTAGGAGGAAGAGATATTGAATGCGATTGAGTTGCTCTGCTAGCACATTGTCTACTCCCCGCCTTTTCCATTTCTCTAGTATATTCGGTAGATCTATTCCTTCCCTTTCCACAATGTCTCTAATATTTGGGTCCTCTGTTCCTACCTCACTTGGAGTCATCTTTGAATCTCTATCTACTTCCTACATTGGGGTTTTGGTATCTTCATTTCCTCCTTCTCTAGGACTTGCGCTACCTCCCTGTTCTCCTTTGTTTCTTGGATTTTCTGTGTTCTCCTGAGTTGCGTGTTCACTCGCTTCCTTATATTTTGTCTTTTCCTTCCCTCCTTCTTCTCCTTGGTTGGGCCCGCACCTTCCTTCTGTTCTAAGATTGGATTCCAGGTTGCTTCCTATTCGAGCCTTTCCTTGTCTCTTGTTTCCTCTGCTTTTGTGATTTGGCTTCACAAAACCGTTCTCATTGTGCTGTAGCTTGGTGTTTTTCGATTCTTGTTTTTTGTTAAGAGGGAATTATCTTAGTAGGTGTCCATGTTCATGGAATCTTCTACATCGAAACATGATCTACTCATATCATATGCTTTGTATATATTCCTTATCCCTAAACTCCAGTCTTATGGCTTCTGGGAGGGCCCTTGAAACATCCATCTCTATGCAGATCCTTGTGTAGGGTGTATATCTGTCTTTTAGAGTAGCTTCCGATGTCTTGACATATTTTATGATCTTGTTACCTATGTCTTCTAAGGTGGATGGTAGCCAGTAGTCTAGCAGTAAGGAGTAAAGTCTTAGCCAGTCTGGGAAATTTTTTAAAGGTTTCTTTCTCTGGGGAGAAGTTTTCCTTCCATGGAAAAATGCACAACCCCGTTGAGGCATGGAAATATGTCCCCCCCTCAAAGATTTTACCCCTGTCCTCCAGGTTTATAAAGACCACTGTAAAGAATCCTTTCGAGCCCAGGTGGAGTTCCACTTCTCCACTTGGCTTCCAATGGTATTTTATCCAGTTACACAACGTTTTTTTTGTGGGCCACAGGCCCATGAACTTACGGATCAGTGCATGCGTCTTCATCTGATCCTGGAAGAATTGCATTTGGGTGTCTTCTAGTATAACCTTGGGTATCAATGATGTTTTAGGTTTACACAGGTTGCGCCCATCTACCCCACTGGGGTTCACTATTTCTTGCGCATCGTTTTGGGATTCTTTGGTTCCTTCCCCCATGCGATCACTTTTTTCTTGGTTTCCCTCTTGATTATTTTCTGATCCTGATCCCGAGGTGTCTGTCTGAGGTTCTTTGAAACTGCCGCCTCATGGGACTTTTCCTCTATCCAACACTACCTTCTTGTATGAGGGGGTTTCATTCCCTCCCCCTTTGGTGACCATGCTGGCCGCTGCTGAGACTGTGACTGTTAAACCCTAGCTTGAAAATTTCTCCAGAGTTGCTACTCTATCAGATCAATCTCTTTTCCTTTAAATACAAACTTTAATAAAATAACAACTGCATCAACAAATGACACTCTTATATATTGACAACAACTGACTATTTCACAAAGTGGCATGAAGAAATAACATTAAAGGAAGATAGCACTGAACAACTTATTTATTTTTTGCAAGAAAAAGTTTTATCAAGGTTTGGTGTTCCAAAGAAGTTGATTACTCATAATGGTTCCATGTTCATTAGCTCCATGTTTACTAACTTCTGTGGTAATTTTGGCATAATAATGCGACAATCATCAAATTATTATCCACAAGGAAATGGATTGAATGAATCAACCAATAAATCTCTTATACAAATTATTAAGAAGGCAATAGCTGCAAATTAGAGAGATCAACATAAAAATATTGTTAATGCTTTATGGGAAAGCATAATAATTCCAAAAAGCAGTACTAGACAATCTCCCCTTTCTTTAGTATATGGAAATAATGCTAGGTTACCAGTGCATATGGAATTGAATTCACTGGATATTGCTACTTGATTTGAATATGAAAAAGGAACTACACCTATGCAAGATCAATTTTATTAGTTAATGAAAATGGAGGAGCAAAGGAAACAAACAATATTGTTGAATATTTAGAAAAAAAAAGAGGCGATGAAGAAATATTTTGATCAAAGTGCTACCAACAAGGACTTTAACAAAGATAAATTTGTTTTACTGTTAAAATA
>JZKD02S0089006.1:935926-945939 GCA_000966675.3 Picea glauca | reverse complement strand
TTGACTTACCAGAGTATTAAAGGCATTTAGATGTTTTGTCACAGAATATCCATCTTCCATCCTAAGATGATACAACTTCTTTCGAAGAAACAACTTGTTTACCAGGGACTTTGATGGATACAAATTCCCCAACTTATCCCATAGTTCCTTGGCTGTAGATTCTCTTGAGACATTCAACAACACCGAATCTGCCAAGCAGAGTCAAATAGTACTCCTTGCTCTTCTGTCCAACTTCTCCCAATATTCCTTCGACATACCAGTAGGTGGTGTATTGGTAGTTTGTGTACTAGTAGGTTGTGTACCAATAGCATGTGTGCTAGTAGACGGTGTACTAGTAGGCTGTGTACTAGGATCCATAGTGATCCATTGTTCTTTGTCTACAAGAAGGTCCTCCATCTTCATCTTCCATAGCTCAAAGTTTTTACCATTGAACTTATCTATATCGATTCTAAATGAGCTCGCCATTCTTCTTTCTATACTCAAATCTCCACTGCAAAAGCTCCCACTAAACCTAGGTTTATCACAGACCCAAGATAAACTTGATCTATCAAGACCGAGCTGAACCCTCAACAACAAAGGCGTCCCTCTAAAGCCAAAAACAAGCTCTGATATGACATGTAAGTTTTAAACCTGTGAATTAAAGCAATGCATATAGATTCTTAAGCAAAACATAATTTAATCAATGGCTCATTCACATAGTACACAAAGATTTATACCAGAAACCCTCAATTGGGAAAACTTTTCTTATATTCATTATATCGAATTTCACCATTCACTATACAATATATACAATGTTTTTAGGTATTTCGTAGATACCAAAACTCTAATCCCTAAAACCGAGATTATTTTTAGTAAATCGCTAAAAATAGAAAAATTCGCTAAAAATAGCAAAAACCGCCCAAAAAACAATTTCGGGGCACTGCCCCGAATGCTGCATGTAACCAAGGGGGCCATACCTACCCCCCCCTTTGGTACCCCCCTAGGAAAGCACCCGACGCACATGACACAAACATAACACTACTATGAGGGATCATCAGATGCAATTTTCATATCTGATGTGCCCACACACACACATGCAAAGAATATAAAACATACCCAACACAAACTATTAGTGGAGAATCAAGCTAAGATAACGATCAAGGGCTTGAAATATAGTTATCTAGAAGTTTATACTAGCATTACTTTCTAAAAATTTATAAAATATCATTGGATATCTTAGCATAAGACTCTTTCACAAGAAGTAAAAATAGTTCTCCAAAATAATAAATCTATTATGGAAATGGATTGACATGTTAGAATTTTATGCTTGTTCACTTTTATTAAATTTCATTACATTTCATATTAGCATAATCACAATTGAAGCATAAGCCATAAACAATAATGAAAATATATAACTACGATCACAAGAAGAAAACCATGCATAAGATACACAAGAATTTATCCCGGGAAACCCTTATGCATAAGGGAAGAAAACCCAACAACCTTTCACTAGAATATCTTATCCAAGAGAAGATAGAAGAGCAAAACAAGAATAGTGCTACAACTCCAATATAGCGCACTAGTCCAATATAACAAAATACACAAGAGATAAATATATACAAGTGACGTGTTACAAATGAGAGATAAATCTCCTATATATACATGTCCAAAGTGTGAACTGTCATGTTCAAGTGGTGTCTCTTGGTAGGGGCCAACTTGAATATTTTGTCTTCTACGCTAGGATTGGGGCCTTCTCCTTCTCTTGAATTCATCGTGAAAGGTGACATCTATCATGTCACACATGGATAAAACCAATGTGTACCTATCCATCTCTTCTAGGGGCTACAACCCACTAGAGAATGATGGGATGCAACCCATAATGTCCCCACCACATGGGCTACAACCCAAGGGTCATTGGGAACCAACCAGTACAATATCCCAATCAGATGGGATACAACCCAAAGGTCACTCAGAACCATCTTATTACAATATCCCAACCACATGGGATACAACCCAAGGGTCACTGGGCACCAACCCAATACAATATCCCAACCACATGGACCACAACCCAAGGGTCGCTGGTCACCAACCTAGTACAACTTATCAGTCTATCGATAAGTTTCATACTCAACTCAGTATATTGAGGAGTATCATCACATGCCAACCCAACTCAGTCCATTGAGGAGTACGACTTGGATAATGTCTCATGAATTTGCAGTCATCAACATGACATACTCTTCAAGAAAAGAAAATGGAACCTAAATTCTAGGTAGAAGAAGAAGTAGTTGTATGTGCAATTCCCATCATCAACTAGATTCCCACTCGTGAATTTGAATGTGTGACCCCATATGAGAAATGGTATGGATCCAAACCTTCAATTTTACATCTTATAATTTTTGGATCAAGTGCATAGGCCCATTTTCCCAAGGCGAAGAAAAGGAAATTGGAACTCAAAATTCATTGTTGTATTCTAGTAGGTATAGTGAAATTTCAAAGGCATATTTTCTATATGATGTCTTCACCCACTAAGTGATAGAATGAAGAGATATGATATTTGATGAAGTCCTTTATCTTGGTATGCCAAGATCTTTCTCATTGCTTTATACATATTTTTTGTAGACATTTTCAATGGATCTATCTCTTCCACACTCTAATGATGATTCTACTCCTATGAGTGTTTCCTCAAGAACTCTTTATACATTGACAACTCATATGGACATTAATGGTGAGAATATTACTAATTGAATTAAGAGTATTCTTGTATAATGATTTCACCTCCTAATTCTCCTGTAGTTATGTAACTCAATGATGTTAAATATATTCCTCCATCTACTTTAGAAAATACAATGTCTATGCTCTAATGAGATCTATCCACTCTTTAAATCCCTTCTAGCTTCCTCCTAAAGGTGAACTTGGTCGTTTTTGAAATTTACTTACTACATACTCTATTCTCACCAAGGTTGAAATTGGCAGAGACCCTTCTACTTATAAACCAACTAAAAGATTCTCCAAATGGGAAACAACGATGGATGTTGAATACAAGGTTTTGATAAAAAAATCAAACATGGGAATTGGTTTCTTTACCTAAGGGTAATAATATTTCTAGTTGTAAATGGGTGTATAAGACAAAATATGGTATTGATGGGCATAATGGAAAGCATAATATCAAGTTTCTTGCAAAAGGTTTCTCATAGAAATAATGTATTGACTGCAATGAATCCTTTTCCCTAGTTGCCAAGATGGAATCTATTTGTAGGGTTGTATCTATAGTTGCTTCATGGATATGGGAGGATCATTATATGGATATCAAAAGTGATTTCCTTCATGGTTATATTCAAGAATAAATCTATATGTGGCAACCATGAGGCTTTGTTCAAGAAGGTTCAACACCATTGGTTGGAAAACTTAAGAAATATTTATATGGACTAAAGGAGGCACATTTTTCTTAGCATGATAATATCCATAATTTTTTTCTCAATGATGGATTTTATTATTATGAGAGTGAGCCTATTCTCTACATTTTTCACTAGGATAATAAAATCCTTAATGATCAAATTCTAACTGGCAACTCGACCTCTTGGATCAAATAACCGAAGCTAAGGATTCAAGAGTCATTTTAGATAATTAATATTGGTATTCTTCACTACTTTATAGTCATTCAAATTACTTTTTTACCTTAGGGATCTCTCCCTCTCTCTCAACCTCTATATGTTCTGGATTTGATGTAGCACTTTAGGATGGAGGATTGTAAGCCAATTAGCACCCCTCTTTCCAAGGGATGAAGTTAAGATAGATTTCCCCTCTCCTTTATTTTATTCTACAAATATCACTCTTTAGTGGTTATTATTCTCTACCTTATTCGTGCTCGACTAGATATTTCTTTTGTTCCCTCATGATAATCACTCATAGATGGTCAATCATATTTTTCACTATTTGAGGGGAACCACTTATATGGGTATTCACTATGTACAAAAACCTCCTACTCATCTTCATGAGTTCTCTAATGTGGACTATGTTATTGATCTTGATGAGCATCATTCTGCCTCTGATTACTTATTAATCTTAATTCTAAACCATTTTCTCAATTTTCTAAGAGTCGATGGATTTGTGGTTCTATAAACTAAATTTTCTATTGATATCATAATTGGAGAGCATCTTGTTTGAATGATAATGATTCTTGATTAGTTGGGTCTTCCGCAAAAGGGCCCCACCCTTTTGTATTATGACAATAAAAGTACCATCAAACTTATTCATAATCTCCTTGATCAACATAAATCTAAACATGTTCAAATTTGGATGCATTAGATCTATATTCTCTATGCATTGCAACATATTTCCATTTCCATTGTTCCTTTAGCCAATATATTGCATATATCTTCACCAAATTCTTTCTAGGGTCCACCTTCACTGGTTTGAAACATTTTATTGGGGTGGGAGTTTTTCCATTTAGGAGGGTTGTTGTTCTATAGTGGTATAGCTCTGTGGTCCATGTTTTTCTTAAGGATGATATTGGAATGATTAGTGTAATATATACATATTCCATGATCATATATCATTATGTAAATGCAATTATAGGTGAGGCCATATTATTTATTCTTTTATTGTATTAGTAGGTGTGTTTAAGGATAACCTAGTCAAACTTGAAATAGCTAGTGTTTTGTTTTTAAAGATAAACTACTCATATATTTATAATATACAAAATTGGTACAATTAGCCCTGTCTAATGCCCACCAAAATGGAAACTAGACATCATAAAAACTTCAAACTTTAGAAACCATATTTATTTAAGAGTTTTGATAATTCTGAACATACCTATAGACCATATACATATCATGACTATAATGGAATCATAACTAGACAAACATGAACCTGAAAAAAAACAAATCAACATGACTAAATCAGATGTGGCTTGGATAAGATTTCATGAATGGAGGTCTAATGTATCTTGGCCTTGCCTTTGATGTCAGCCTCTATATATTCCTCAATAATGATCATGTTAGCACTCGGTAAATTTCCTAGAGGTTGAAAAGAAGAAATTTACAAAGGTAACCTTAACCAACCGCTTTTAAAGCTGGGATCTAGCCCTTCCAGCTTCAGAGAGGGATCTCTCTATATGATTTAGCTTTGTTTAATTTCAGATATTAGGCTAGTTGAAGAATTATTGGTTTTGTTGTAAAGGGTTTTAAAGTTGGTTGAGACAAACTACACATCCATTGGGCTATGGGGTCTGTATTTAATCAAATCAGAGAAATAACCAGAAATGCCAAAGAAGATTTTAACAAGGCGAGGTAATACATTCACTGGATCTTTTAGTAATTAAATGATGAAGGGAAGAACATGTGAGGAAAATAAATCCAATTAACAAGCAGTTAAGAATTCCTTAATTGAAGATATTAGAAGATAAACATTTAAACCTTTAGAATCGGAAACAGGGTATCAGAGATAAATCCTACAACTTAACGCTATTCATAAAGATTAGATTCAGAAAACAAAATGAATACAGAGAAAGAAAACATTTAACCTAGAAAATCACATCACCAGTGAACATACGCAAGAATCTTGTGAAACGCCCCTTTTTATTAATGGTGGATCTCCTAAAAAATGATACAGTTTGACAGAAATAGGGTGTGCGAATCAACAACCCTCAATACATCTCAAAATGAAGTATTTGTAATACGAAATACATACGCTCCTATCATAACTGATCAGGACGTGCTCATACTATTTTTAGACTAACTAACTTAACTAATCAAAACTATTTTGATGACTCATTACAACTGTCTGCTGAATTTTTGGGGTAGGCCGTTGGCGAGGTGCCATCGCAACCTCTTCTGACAGGACAGGTGACTGCATGCAACAACTCATTTGCTTAGTCTAGTAGATCGCACAGTTCTCCCCATCTGATGTGACCCGGCACTGTGACTTTAAGCAACCTTCAGTACAATTCATCCATGTCTGTGTACTTAGCAAATGTAGGATTGATTACGAAGATGTGCTTAATTTCATGCTGGATACTAATATCCAACTACAAGGCATCCATGAATGCTCTTCCTGTGATGCTTCCCTATATACCTGCAAACTTAGAATTGTCCCTGGACACTTCAATCAACCTTTTCTTATAATCAAGGAGGGTCATCAACTTGTCATTAATGACCTTCATACCAGGCATGCCCTTCTTTTGCAGAGCATCTATCTTGTGGAAAAACTTCTGCACTCCTTGATCCATGACTTGGATCTTCTCTTCTAGCTGTAGCATGAGACCTCTTTTGGTTAGAACTCTCTTCACCTCCAATATGGTCTCGGTCCTGTCTTCAATTTTCAATTCCTCGAGTTCCTCCCGGGTCTTGGAATTCAGGAATCTTATGATTTCATTGGCTTGAGCTGGCATGTTCCCCAGCTCTGTTCTGATTTTCTCCACATCCTGTTTGCTCCTCTCGAGCAACTCGTTTTGTTCAAACATAATTTGAACCATTGGCCAGATTTCATTGATGGACCTGTAAATATCAGTCCACACGATCTCTTTGACCTCAACCAGAGTTTTTCCCGCCATTGTCTGTTTCTGGAGCTGCTATAACTCCTTCCTGATTTGCTCATTCACTTGCTTCTCTTTTGATAGACTTGTTTGGAAAGAAGTCTTCAGCTCTTGGATATTCTCCACCTCTTTCTTAAGCCTGCTGATTTCTGACTCTTGCAGGTTCATTCTCTCCATTGACTTGGCCAGGTCTGTTGCTCCTTCTGGTAGGGGCACTGATGTTGCAGATGGAATGACTGTCACTGTCGTCGTGCTCAATACTGCAATGGGGATGGCACTCAATGGAATTCCTTCCATTGGCTTTGCCTGCTCTTTTTCCTTTAACAGTCTTTCCATCTCGGCCTCCATCTCCTTTAACTGAGCATTCTGCTCAAGGAGTAATCTCAACATCTCATGTTTTTCGCTTTCCTTTTCAGCTATCTCCTTCACCTGTGGGTCCTCTGTGGGAGGGATATTTAGCTATTTTATCAATAAGGTGATGTCGGCATTTTTCTTTTTAATCATTTCTTCGGCAGCCTTGATGTTCGTCGGGTCGTAGCCAATCTTAACGACCAATTCTTCCAATGTCTTTATCCTGTTGTCTTTCGCGAAGGAAGATATTTTTTCCATCTTCAGTTGAGTCTGGGCATTGCTCAAAGCTATCCGAAAATTGGATGCAGAAGTCGAAGCGTGGGCCAAGGTGTGGAAAATCATCTCCCCCGTTTGCTTGTGCAACTCCATCTGGTCTGCCGGATGTACATCCTTTGTCTGAAACTCAAACGTGGCCCTCTTGTAATCAGACATCACCTTGGGATCCGCCACCCGTGCTTGTAGGAATTCCATATGCATCCTACCCCTTTCTGTATCAAACACTGAGAGGAGTCTATGATGGGCTGTGGATGACTGCTTCTGGAACTGTGCATAGGTGCTGCTTGTGAGCGTCTGATTCTTCTTTCTGATCAAGTCATATTTTTCAAAGATGCCCAGCTTAGGCTTAGTCTTGCTTGGGGGAGTGTCCAAGGGAGAATCAGTGGTTTTCAATGCCTTTGTTACTTCCTTAAGCTGACTGGAGACAAAGGGCAGAGTGAATTTCTTGGTCCCAGTGGTGGCCACTGTGGTAGTCACTGTGGTAGCTTCCACTGTTGTGCCGGGGGCTGGGACTATCTTCGGCTTCTTGGAGTGAATGTGGAATTCCTATGAAGACACCTCAGTTACAGGAGGAGATGATTCCTGTCGGGGCCTCTTCTCCTTAAGGACCTGAGGTGTGGTAGCAGGGAGCGCGCTTGTTGAGGGCACCTGCCGTTCCAAGTCTAACAAAGTATCAGGTAGCCATACTGTCTGATTCACAAATTTTTCAATGTCTGGCTTGGGCTCGTGAATATACAGGGTATTTTTGTTTTTTACCCTCATGTCTGAAATGATCCCATGTGGATCATAGCGCCAGATGAAACTCATAGAGAATTTCATTCCCTTCAAAATTCGATCGGCTTCTTCCCCTGCGCCTCGGTTGTTGCAGATGAAAGGACCAATTTGACCCTTGATTCTCAGCTGCTGCTTTTTCTTAAGAGAAACAAAGTGGATATCATCAGAATTCATGATCTGCCTTATATACTCTAGTGTGAAGACCCTTACCGGTACATATTGAGGCAGTTTATAAGGCGCCAATTCGCATCCAAAGATTCTTATTTCTGTGTGATTCTGGCATAAAAACCAGTCTCCTGTCTGAACGCTATCCGAGAGGTGCAAGATTCTCTGGACCTCATCATTAATTCGCGGCTCGGGCATGCCACGCAACATACTTACCACAGGGTGGTAAAACCGATCAATGAACGCCGAGAAGTCATATTCAACCGAATTGCGTTTTAGAAGAGACGTCCACGCTGTGACTGGCTGGGGCTTCCCGTCGGCGTCCATCTTCTGCATGGAGAAGTTGAACCTGTCGGTTTGGAAATAGAGAAACATGTAAGCCATAATGGATGAATACCTAAACATACCTTCGGTGGTGAAATTTACGAACTGCTCATGGATATTATTGGCTAGGAAAGTGCTGTAATCGAACTGCGTGGTCGGCTGTTCATCATTTGAGAAGATAGATAGGAAGCCCAGGATGGGCTCGTCCACCCACTGATCAGAATAGTACCCGATCAGGGCACACAAAGATGAAATAATCTGATTCCCTTTGGTGGAAAACATAGACGAGGGGTACGGGGTATTGGTGGATGGGATTGGAACTGAATTGGGAAGAAAAAGCTCGAAAATCTGAGCTCTTTGTGGGAAGGTCATTTTCTGGTAGATCTCGGTGAGGATTTCTAAGTTAAAGGGTGACGCGGATTCTGCTCGGGTGATTTGTAGCATCTGGTCGATATCTTCAGGGGTGATGAAGAAAATAGCATCCTCGGATGAAAAAAGGATGGCTTTCTGGTCAGGGACGTAGTGGGCCTGGCAATGGAGGGAAAACTCGAGGAAATTATGGATTTGAGGGAAAAGATATAGAGGTAAATTGGACTCCCAGAGTCCAATTTCATCGTTCTGGTCCAGGAAAACCTCTCGGATCCACGACTAGAGATCAGAGAATTCAAAACTGCATACGGTATCTGCTATTAAGCGGTCTTTATCGACCAGTGGGATTTTATCCAGGTCAACTGGAGGAGGAACAAATGGATTCTCTTCCTCTTCAGCTTGCTTCGTCTTAGATAGCATTTCGACAACTGTACCTACAATAAACAACGTTAGTGGGGTCTACTGGTGGTGGAGGAAAGCGATGGGGAAGCAATGGAAATATGATAGATAAGTTGTCTGGTGTGATGGATGGTTCTGGCGTGAGCGATGAATAACGAGTGATAAGGGGCACAACGATACTTTTATTCAAAACTGGGTCGGTTGGACGTGGGAAAATGGTTAGCATGACAACGGGCATATTATCCAGTTATTAATGTACAATGGGCCACTTGGGGTGATATGGCAGGTGACGGTCACCAAAGTATATGGATGACTGATGTGGAGGTTTGTGATTGGGGGTAGAAGTCGCCAAAGGGGGCTGTTCATGAGTGAAATGTGTTATGGCGCTGACAATGTGGACTGATAGCAGTAACGAGATGGGACTTCGACCCGGGGGAAAGTGGGACAAGTGGGCTTGGTGTAGGATGACGTCCAGGGGCGACGGGGTGTCAGACAACAGGTGGGGGATGTGACCTTTGGACCAATAGAAAGGTGCCATATGTAACAAGGGTCCCGCCGGAAGAAATATTCATTCCGGACCCCCCCCTTTGATTAAAAATAGAACACCAAGGGGGGTCCGGAATCCATTACGAGCCATTGATCTATGCGCTCGTTTTAGGGCCTTTGAGATCTGCGCGTTTGTTAATATCAATTCCGGACCCCCCCCCTCCATTAAAGGCAGAACAGAGGGGGGGGTCCGGAATTCAATGTGGACCACCGATTTGAGCGCTGGATTCAGAGCTGTCTTGATGTGCACCCGATTTACAACCAATTCCGGACCCCCCCCTTCCATTAAAGGCAGAAC
>JZKD02S0089006.1:896095-927116 GCA_000966675.3 Picea glauca | reverse complement strand
TCTATCTTAAAATACTTGATTTATTAAAGTGTCCTGAAATCAATCCTTCTCCCTATGAGTGATCTATATCTTTGATTTACCTCTACACTTGTTTCCATTAATATTGGTGCAAATCCAAGTGATATCCTTATGATATTAAAATTCTCGTAACGAGTGATTGTTTCATGGATAGTTATGTGTTGTCATGCTCAATGAAACCGAGTCTACTTTATATGATAACCATTAGTGATGAGAATGCTTCATGAAAAGAATGGGAATGTTTAGACATGGCAGATGTTCACTTTGAGATGACATATTCATATATTGGCAGTTTTTCAGGCGTATCTTCATCGAAGCTCAGTTCAATAGTTTTAGATTGAAGATGATACCGGTTATCATTTTGTTGTTGGTACAATTATTTAGACTTGTGATTGAGAAGGGGAATGTTATACTCACAGTCCCTAGACAATGACAAATTTTGAGAGAACATTTATATGAGTTATAAACCTCATCTATTCATGAGGTGTTTTCATGATCCATTAATGAGTTGTCAATGCGATATATATCTAGATTTGGTCATTCCATGTACTATAAATTCATATCATCATATCAATACAATGTGCATCAAAATGGCTTAAATCTTTTTCCACTAGTTTATTGTCTCATTTTTCTTGTGCTCAATTCTTAACATCATCTTCCTTTACAATAAAATAATATTATCTCATGTGATATCCTTATATCTAGGCTATGGAGGAGTAAAACAAAATTTCCTCCAAATAACTAGTCTAAATTACAATTAAAAAATAAAGTGGTCAAGCCACATGTACAATGTCTCCACAATAGAGGGAAGAAGGTGAGTCACCATGCAAAATTTATCCTCTAAAGGCTCCCAAAGTGTGTAGATGCTCCAGAAGTACTCAAAGTGTGTAATGGAAGACTCTTAGGTCTCCTCTAATGTGGATGTATAATTCTCCAAGGTGAAAGTTCCCTCAAAATCACGAATAAAACCCCTCCAAAATAGTTATACAAGTAATGTGTGATATTTATAAGGTTAAAAAATATTCCTCATAGCATGCAATTCAACCATCCTATATTTCCTCCAATGTGGCCCATGACTCTCCAAGTTGGGAGGCTCAATAAATATTGAATATGACCCTCAAAATGAGATGAATTCCTCTAAATCAGCTTTAAGGTGTCAAATATGACATCAACAAGGTGAAACATTAGTCCTCAAAACATACCAATCAATGAAGCCAATGCCATTCTCAAACCCTAGGGTACTCCAAAAAGACTCTATGCATCATCAAGCATTACATCCCATGATCAACCACCTTGTCACCAAAATCTCATCAATCTCCATGAAACCAACAATTACCCCAATTGTTCAAAGCTCTTAGTGATGAGAATCACTAGGCTAGTGAAGAAATTAACCGAGTTTACCCCTGTGCAAAATAAGGGGTAATATTAAGGATGGTTGAGATCATAGATATGGGAAGAAAAAATGAATTTGAAGCCTTTAAAGATGATCTCAAAGACATGAAGGGGGAAATTTTGAATAAGCTAAGATTCCTTCGTACCCTTAATTCACATACTTAGGAAGTGGATAAGGAGAACAAGAGGTTTGAGTTACATGTCACATATAGAGAAAATTGAAAAAAATTGGAGAACAAGATGTTTAAGTCCCCAACACCTAATCATTCATCACTATAAGACCCACATCATTGTGGGTTCAACTTGGGACCAAGGAATTGTTTCATTCCTAGGATTAATATGAGGAAGTTTGATGGTAATGATCCCATAACTGTTGGGTTGTACATTGTTTGCAGTGAAAAGTCTAGTTGAGGTGAATCAACTAATGATCGAGCTTGAGGTAGATCGAAAGAAAGTCAAAGGTCAAGGAAGTTGACCGGGTAAAGTCAAAGTTGAAGATATAGACAATAATTCAACCGACAAGAGGTCGAAGTGTGAACATGAGATGACCGACTAGAGAATGAATGGAGGATGGCTGGTAAACTCGACTTGGAGTCGGTTGTAACAGAATCCTGAGATTTGCGGGATTTGTAGCCAATGATATGCATGGATCTATAACCATTTTTGGGCGCCAATATTTAGGGTTTTTCTTGTTTTAAATCCTATAAAGAGGAATGTTGTAAGGCCATAAAGGATGTTGTTTTTAGGTGATCATATAGTTCACTTTTGCAGTTTAATGCATGCGTAAGTGTAGGTTGCTGGTCATGCATATGTAAGCGAATGTGGCTGCAGGGTTGTTCTTGTTGGTGCAAGAGGGTATGATGTCGATTGTGTCTTAGGTTTTGACCAGGGTAATACATGTAACATTTTATTATGAATGAATAAGACAACAAGAGAGAAAAACACTCAAAGGAATGCTGGTTTTCCTGGTTAAGGGTTTCCAGGGTAAAATATCGGTGTACTGTGTGATTGCTTGTTTTCATTTGCATCATTAATTAAATTATTCTTCTCTTTTTCTAGGATTTGTGCAGAAGTGTCCTAAATTTCTTGACACAGTTTCTTGTCTAAATATTTACCCAAGATATTCAACAACACTGAATCTGCATGACAAATCTGAATCAAACTTCTTTCTTGAGTTTCAAGTTTCTCCCATTCTTCCGTCGACATTCCTATCGGTTGGGTCTATGAACAAACCAATGTCCATTGTTCTTGATCCAAAAGAACATATTCTATTTTAATCTTCCAAAGCTCAAAATTTTTTCCATTGAATATTTCTATCTGTATTCTATAACCGCTTTCCATTATTTACCGCGATCTTTAAAACAATTTATGACTTACGACTCTTACTATATTGAGGGTTTAGTTTTCAGATTCAATACTTTCAGATCAAGATCTGATATACTCACCAAAGAATTACACTACTCTGATAACTCACTTGTCAGGGAATACCTAAGCTCTGATACTACATAAAGAATGGTTCTTTGAATACAAACAATATGATGGGGGTGATGTGTTCTCGGGGGACGACTCGAAAACCAGAATTGTTGGACGGGGAAGAGTCCAACTGACACTGCAAGATGGGAGGAAAAGAACCCTTTCGGGTGTGCTACACATTCTGGGTTTGGAAAGAAACCTAATATCTGTCAGCAATATGAGTGATGCAAGCTTGCATACTTTGTTTTAGAAGGATTCATGCAAAATGGTAAGAGGTGTGATGGTCTTAATGAGAGGAGTTTGGATTGGTACCTTGTACAAGATGTTAGGGAATGTCGAATCAATTGGATGAACCAACATCTTTTCTCCTAAAATCGACTCGAATGTGAATCGACTTGACTCGATGTCCACACAACTCAAATCGACTAGAGCTAAGTCGGTTCAAATTGACTTGAAAAGACATGATGAACTCGACCTGACCAAGTTATGGCATGAGAGGATGGGACACATTGGAGAAAAAATAATTCGAGCAATGAAAAGAGAAGGTATGGTTGAAGGATTTCTTGAATGTGGTTTAGAAGTTGACTTTTGTGAACATTTCATTTATGGGAAACAAATCCGGGTGAGGTTCCCATCTGGAGTGACAAGGGAAAATGGGATTCTAGAACTGGTGCATAGTGATGTGTTTGGACCGATTACAGTGCATTCACTTTGTGGATCCCTATAATATGTCTCCTTCATAGATGATTTTTTCAGGAAGATATGGATATATTTCTTGAGGAAGAAATCATGGGTTTTCGAGAGATTTAAGGAGTTTAAAGCTCTTGTGGAAAACTAGACATAGAAGAGGATTAAAGTGCCGAGGAATAACAATGGTGGTGAATTATGTGGAAATAAATTTGATCAGTTCTATAATTAGTGTGGCACAACATGCCAAAATACCACACCATATACCCCACAACAAAATGGATTTTATGAGAGAATGAACATAATGTTGATGGACAAAGCAAGGAGCATGCTCAGTGGTGTTGGGGTCAAACAACAATTCTAGGCAGAGGAAATTGAGACTGCAAGATATCTGATGAATATGTCTCCTTCGTCGACACTAGTCGACATGACTACAAATGAGGTATGGTATGGTAAGAATCCTTTGGTGGAACATCTCAAAGTATTTGGCTGTGATGCATTTGTGCATGTTCCTAAGGAAAAGAGGATCAAGTTGGACACAAAGGCAATCAAGTGTATTTTCATCAGGTATAAATAAGGGATGAAAGGATATAAGATCTGGGATCTTGCATAAAGGATAATAGTGTACAATTGAGATGTGGTCTTCAGAGAAGTCGGAGGTAAATACGAGTCTGAGGAAGTTGTTTAGATCGAGAATTATCCTGATAAGGTGTGATTTGAATCGAGGAATGAAGAAGATGATTTAGATGATTTGAATGAATCTGAGGAAGAGGTGGAACAATTGACTCTGGTGGTAAGGAGGTAAAAAGTTATCAGAAAACAAGTTGAAATGTACAATCCACCAGACTTCCATTCCACATTTTTGTTAACTGCCATTGACGATGAGCCCAAGTCGATCGGTGAGGCAGTCAAATTGACAGAGGGTAAAATATGGAAGGATTCCATGGTCAAAGAGATGGAATCCTTGTACAAGAATGAGACATGGGACTTAGTCGAGTTATCTAGTGGAAGAAATCCTATCAGTAGAAAGTGGGTGTTCAAGAAGAGGATGAATTCTACAGGTCAAGTGGAGAAGTTCAAATCTTGACTGGCAGTGAAAGGATATTCCAAAGTTGAGGGAGTCGACTTTGGTGATATTTTTTCCCATGTTGCAAAACTAAATTCCATTAGAGTACTAATGTCTCTGGCTCCAACATTCAATTGAGAGATAGAATAGGGATGTGAAGACAACGTTTCTACATGGGGAGCTGGAAGAAGAAATCTACATGAAACAACCTGAAGGATTTGTAGTAAAGGGAAAGCAAGAGTTGGTGTGCAAAATCAAAAGATCCATTTATGGTCTAAAGCAATTACCGAGGATGTGGTAATAGAATTTTGACACATACATCCTTAGTTTGGGATTTTTGAGAAGCAAACTTGATCACTACATATATTCAAAGGAAGAAGGTGGGCGTTTCATATATGTAGCTTTGTATGTCGATGACATACTGTTGATTGGAAACAACATGGGTGCGATAAAGGAGGTGAAGGGGAAGCTATCCTCCAAGTTTGACATGAAGGATCTCGGTGCAACTAACTTCATTATGGTGATGAAGTTTAAGATAGATCAAGCCACTAGAAATCTCTGGTTGAATTAGAGGAAGTATATTGAAATAGTTCTAAAATGATTCAACATGTAGGATTGCAAACTAGTGAAGGTGCCGATTCTAGTGGGAGCAAGGCTTACTGCTGAGCAATGTCCAAAGACACAAGAAGATATATAGGACATGGCATGTACATTTCCCATGCAGTGGGAGTGTTGAGCAGGTACATGGCATGTATATAGGATATATGGATGGTATTCACTCGACAAAACATTTCCCATGCAGTGGGAGTGTTGAGAAGGTACATGTCAACACTGGTAAAGGAGCACTGGACAACTGTTAAGAGAGTATTAAAGTAATTTTGTGGCATGAAGGACTATGCTATATTCTACCAAGGAAAACCAGGAGGTGAAAGTGGTCAATTAGATGTACATGGCTTTGTCGATGCCGACTGGGCTGGAGATCTGGATCGACGTAGGTCGGCCAACGGATATGTCTTCAAGATGTTCGATGGAGCAATAAGCTGGATGAGAAAGAGACACACGTTTGTATCCTTGTCAAAAACAAAAGATGAATACATGGTGGCCACTCATGGAAGAAAAGAAGCGGTATGGCTTCAAAGGTCATGTTCATGAATCGGGTTTGGGCATAGAGCTATGAAGATAGATTGCGACAGCCAAAACGTAATATTTCTAGAAAATAACCCTGCTTATCATTCAAATACTAATCACATTGATGTACGATACCATTTCATATGAGATATGGTGGAAAGTAACAAGGTGCTACTAGTGAAAGTAGACATGTTAGAAAACATAGCAGACTCGTTGACCAATTCTGTGAGTGTTGTGAAGTTCTCTTGGTGCAGAGAGGCAATGGGAATTTTTACCCTGGGTCTGTGAGTGAAAGTTCAGAAATCTCATGTTTCAGCAAAGAAGACAACAAGTGGGAAACTTTTGGGTTGTTATATTTTTTGCAGTGAAAAGTCTAGTCGAGGTGAATTGAATGACGGTCGAGGTCGAGGTAGATAGACAACAAGTCAAAGGTCAAGGAAGTCGACTAGGTAAATTCAAAGTCAAAGATATCGATGACAATTCAATCAACAAGAGGTCAAAGTACAAACATGAGACGACCAACTATAGACTGAATGGAGGTCGACTGGTAAAATTAACTTGGAGTCGACTATAACAGAATCTTGAGATTTTTGGGATTCATAGCCAACGATATGCATGGATATGTATCCATTTTTGGGCGCCAATATTTAGGGTTTTCCCCATTGTAAAGCCTATAAATAGATGTGTTGTAAGGTTGTAAAGGTTGTTTTTTTTAGGTGATCATAGAGTTCACTTTTGTAGGTTAATGCATGCATAAGTGTAGGTTACTGGTCATGCATATGTAAGACAATGTGGCTACAGGGTTGTTCTTGCTGGTGCAAGTGGGTATGAAGTTGATTGTGTCTTAGGTTTGGACCAAGGTAAGACATGTAACCTTTTATTCTGAATGAACAAGACAACAAGAGAGCAAAATGCTCAAAGGAATGTTGGTTTTCTCGGTTAAGGGTTTTCAGGGTAAAATCTCAGTGTACTATTCAATTTCTTGTTTTCATTTGCGTTCTTGATTAAATTCTTCTTCTTTTCTGCTAGGATTAGTGTAGAAGTGTCCTGCATTTCCTGACAATAACATGAATATTGTAAATAGATCAATTCTTTGATCTCGACTAAGTGCCAACTTCACAAAAGGTAGCTATTGCATCTTTGTATATATAACCTGATCAATATATTTGGTACTAATGAATGGAATTGTGATCACAAAAATGAATCTAATGTCTCATGGTCCATTTTTATAGATGAATTGATAATACATTATGGGGATATTAAGATAAATACCTTCTTTATCCAATTGATAAATCTCATGCAAAGAAGTCCAGTTACACGAAACATTCAACAATTTCAAAAATTGATTCTTGGAGTGAATAAAACTCTAGAGGATAATTTGTTGATCTCTTTATGGGAATTTTAAAGGAGAGAATTTAACTCAAGGTGTGTCCCTTGGATCATAAATCCCTGGAGAATTATTTAAGCATGGAAAGGAAAGTTGAAAATAAAAATCTGGCTCCTAGAAGATTCACCACTAATGCCTATAGAGAGTGTTATGTTCCCACTCTTAACCTCAATCAACATACAAGGTTGATACTTCACCAACTAGATGAAATAAGATAAAAAAGTACTATGTTTCAATTGTGATAACAAGTACAATAAAGGGGGTATAAGTGTTAACTTTTGAGGTTACTTTGAAAGTGTTTACACCATGCTTTGGGGTGCTTCATGAGATTTGAGTTACATGGTGTATGTTAAATGTTTGCATGGTCTAATATGGATTGGCACATGATAGATAGTCATTAATGGATTTTCATAGTTGAGATAGATTTCTCACTAGATGCTTGACCTGAAATGGTTGCTGTCTTAGTGTTATTCCCTTAGTTTTTTTAGTTCTCTTCACAGTTTGGTGCACACCCTTCACTGGGGCCCCATGAAGAATCCACTTGCTTGAAGATATCCCTACATGGGATGAGGGGTGTTGTGCACATTAAAGGAGGGAAATAGGCCCTATTTGGCATGTTGTATCTTGGATTCCTATTAGGAGGATTGGAAATGGATCGAGAAAACTTGGGGCTTCAAGAATATTCATTTAGGGTCAATTGACCATGTGGAGTACATTGATTAGGAGGATCGATGTAATCCGTGGATGATTTTTATGGAGGGATGTGAAATTGAATTGCATAGCTACATCCCCTTAGAGACATTATTATGGATGACATCACCTTGGATCATGAAACATGTACTTTAGAGTGCAATGTTTCACTTCTGTTGGCTTACAAGTTCTTATTGTAGGTTGCTTGTAAGGGATAAATCCCAAATTGTATTGTTGGCCTCCCTTTTCTCTCCTATAAATAGAGGAAGGAGAGTCTTTCTACTCATATATTTAAATTTACTCAATTTTATTCACTCTTGTGATGACATGTGACCTAGATAAGAGTGTACAGTATCCTCTCTCTCTCTCTAGAGTCTTCACATGTGCATGATCTCTCTCTCTCTCTCTCTCTCTCTCTCCCTCTCTTGTTTTGCTAGGGTTTTGTGGTCTTCTTGGAGCATCTTGGAGGTCTAGGGTTAGGGTTTATCCCTTGTATTGGAGATTAGGGTTTTGTGATAAAACCATAGGGTGGAATTGTGAAGTAGAGGTGGAGGAGAGGATGTCTTGCCTTGGATGATGTGTTGGAGTGATTATTTCATATTGGATCTTCTTGGTTGCTATGGTTTTGTTGATTTTCCGTAGATAGAGATTGGAGATATTGGAAGAATTGTAATAAATTGTTTTTAGAATGATATGATATGTACATGTACTTATATTAAACATATTAATGAATTTTTTGGTCGTCCAAAACTTGTGCAATTTCTGTATTTTATTTTCAACTATATATGTTCTTTATGCATTTTTATTTACAACCATATATGTCTTGCTTATTTGACATAAGTAAAAGGAAAATTGTTAAGCGATTCAACATTTAAGTGAAGATTATAAGGGGTGACTTTAACGTGTTCATACTATTATTGTTGTAAAATAGTATTTTTAGTTCTAGTTATTGGTTGATAAGTTACCCTAAAAGGGATGAAACTTATCCCTTTGGTTTGGTATCTTTTCTCCTTGAATTGCTGGGAAGTTTGGGTTGTTTGGAAGTGAAACATTGTAGTGTTTCAACTGTTGTACTGTACCTTTTTTATAGTAGCCACAAGGATGAAAATTCATATGGTTATGATATGAGAAACCTTCTACACAGATTGTGAAGAGGAAGAAGAAAATAACTAAATCCTTCTAAAGATATAGAAATAGAAGAGACAAATTCAACCATATCTTGTCACGCTTTCAAAAACATTATCACTCCTCAAAATCTAAAGATAAAAGGATATCTCATGAAAAAGGTAACAATGTTGATTGATTCAAGTGATACCCATAACTTCATTTACTACAAATTAGCTAGACTTCTCAATTGCTTATATATCCAACACCATAGTTTCAAGTAAGGATTCTAGATGGAGGTACCATGAATTGTTTAGGGAAGTGCCATTTTATTAATCTCACTACGGGGGACTATTTCTTGGATATACCAATGATTTCAATTCCAGTGGGTGGCGTTGATGTGGTCTTAGGGGTCCAATGGTTAAAATCATTTTGAATAATGGATTTTTATTTTTGAGAACTTTTCATGATATTTTATTCAAACGGAAAGGAAACTGAACTCAAAGGTATGTAAAGGACACCATCAAAAGTGATAATCTCTAACAACATGAAAAACATGTTAAAAAGGGAACACTATGGTGTAATTGCACAAATGTGATCACTAGATGTTCAAACATCTAAACCCTTAGCATTTGTGTAGATACCCAAAGGTCTTCCATGTTCTTGAGAGCATGATCATGCTTTTTGAGTCACCAATGATGATGTTTTACAAAACGGATGGCTCATGGCATGTGTCCAGATTATAGAGATCTCAACAAGATCACTATTAAATATAAGTTTCTTATTCCTTTCAATGATAATTTTTTTTTATGAATTGTAGGGAGTTATTGGATAGTGTATAGTGGCATCATATCTTACATAGGAGAACTAGGGTTTCCTTGGATCACTATTTTCTAGGGTTTTTAGGGGATCTAGAAGTATAAAACCTAATTTATTTTTTTGATCTTATAAAGGTCTTGTAGCACCTAATGGATCCATATTACAATGCACATATTTATATTCACCTTGCATATTGGTCCTCCTCTACTTCGTAAGATTGTATCTCCAACTCTAGAGATACCAATTATATGATGGAACTCCAACACATTCTCTCTGATTGTTGACATCAACACATTGGTGAGAAAGTCATTATTGGTAATAACTCAACTTTGCCTATTTTAGGATGTGGTGATGTTCTTCTTGTCACTACCAAATTTGGGGAAGTCCTTCATGCTCTAGGAATAGAAACCAATATTCTCTCTATTTATTTCATCACTCACACCGATAGAAGGTGGAATTCTAGGTCAATGGATGGGTAGTAAAATAAATTGATGATGGGTTTTGAATTTGTTACCTATGGATATTGTGAAGGATTCGATTATAATTAAAAGTTGGGGAAGCCTAGTTCTCCTCCCACATAGAATCTTATTTCTCCTTCTACACAAAAAATGATTTGTTTCTATGGTGTCTAATGCTAATGATAATAGTAGGTTGTGACAACATATTATTTGTTTGCATATGGATGAATAATTTTGATAGATTGAACCATGTAGTGGTGTTTATGTCAAATTATGCATACCATGGGAATATCATCAAGAGTACCATATTAAAGAAAGACACATGTATCAACCTCTTGTAGTAGTTCATAATGACATTTGTGGGCCTATGACCACTCGATTTATTGGGTGAGATAAGTACTAGGATTACTTTTATTGATAATTTTTCCAATCTTACTTGGATATATAATATTCAATCCGAGAATGATGGTTTTTGAAAATTCAAGGATTTCAAACTATAAGTTTTAAACCTGTGAAGTAAAGCAATGCATATAGATTCTTAAGAAAAACAAAATTTAATCAATGGCTCATTCACATAGTACACATAGATTTATACCGGAAACCCTCAACCGGGAAAACCTTTCTTATATTCATTATATCGAATTTCACCATTCACTATACAATATATACAATATTTTTAGGTATTCCGTAGATACCAAAACCCTAATCCCTAAAAATGGGATTATTTTTAGTAAACCTCTAAAAATAGCAAAAACCGCCAAAAAAATAATTTCGGGGCAACACCCTGAACCCCGTCGGCCCCGGGCTACGCACGGTGCTGAACACTGCGCGTAACCAGGGGGGGCATACCTACCCCCCCTGGGACCCCACTAGAAAAGTGCCTGACGCACACGACACAAACGAGACACTACTATGAGGGATCGTTAGACACAGTTGTCATATCTGACGTGCCCACACACACACACATGCAAATAATATAACACATACCCAACTTTCTCCCAATTGTTGTTTTCTTTGCATCCAGGGGTCCAGAGGATTATATATTCAACAATCAAGGGCAACAATGCCAATTGTTACTCTACACTAGGAGAACTTTTCTATGCTCATAGACTTTGTCAATGAATCTGCAACATTCTTCAAAGCGTCAACCTTTTCCAGCAACACCTTCTTTTCCTCAACCATGTCTCTCACAAAGTGATACTGTACATCAATATGCTTTTTCTTCGAATGATAAGCTGGGTTCTTTGCTAGGAATATTGCACTCTAACTATCACAATCTAATATCACTGTTTGTTGTACCAACCCAATACCTGAACACAATATTTGTAACCATACTGCTTCCTTGCTTGCATGAGTGGATGCCATGTATTCAACTTCTATAGTTGAGAGTGCCACTGCAACCTATCTTTTTCTCATCTAACTGATTGCTCCTCCAAATAGGTTAAACACATATAACCTACTTGTAGATCTTCTGTGATCCAGATCTCCAGCCCAGTCTGCATCAACAAAGCCATGTATGCCCACCACTCTATCCAATGCTGGTCTTCCTTGGTAGCGCAATCCATAACCGGTAGTGCCATGAAGATACCTGAAGACCCTCTTTAATGCTGTCCAATGCTCCTTCCTTGGTTTTGACATATACCTGCTCAAAACTCCCACTGCATGTGCAATGTCCAGTCTATTACAGACCATTGCATACATCAAACTGCCAACTGCACTAGCATACAAAACATGGGACATGTTCTCTTCTTCTTCCTGTGTCTTGGGACACTGATCTGCATATAACTTTACACCTATAGGAATATGAACCTTGACCGGTTTACTTCMATGCATATTAAACCTCTRCAATATCGTCTCAACATATTTTCTCTGATTCAACCAGAGTTTCTTGTTTGCATGATCTCTTTTAATCTCCATTCCCAGAATGAAGTTAGTAGCATCGAGATCCTTCATGTCAAATTTGGAGGATAGATGTGATTTCACCTCCTTAATAACATCCATGTTATTTCCTACCAACAACATGTCATCAACATACAACACTACATAAATGAAGTGATTACCAACCTGCTTGGAATACACACAGTGATCAACCCTGCTTCTTACAAATCCCAATCCAAGGATGTATGTGTCAAACTTTTGGCACCACATCCTAGGTGATTGCTTCAGACCATATAGTGACTTCTTTAACTTACAAACCAACTCTTTCTTTCCCTTCACTACAAAGCCTTATGGCTGCTTCATGTAGATTTCTTCTTCCATATCCCCATGTAGGAATGCTGTCTTCACATCCATTTGTTCCACTTCAAGATCAAAATCAACAATAATAGATAAAATAAATCTTATAGAATTTAACTTAGCAACAGGATAAAAAATTTCACCAAAGTCAATTCCCTCAACTTGGTAATAACCTTTTTCTACTAATCGAGCTTTGTATTTCTCCACTTTACCTTGTGCATTAAACTTCTTCTTAAACAACCATTTGCTACCAACAAATTTTTTTTCAGCTGGAAACTCAACTACATCCCATGCCTCATTCTTATCCAAGGCATCCATTTTTTCAACCATGGCCTTCTTCCAGAGTTTACTATCCTCTGAATTCACTGCTTCCATGATAGTTCTCGGATCATCATCAGTAATAGATAAAGAAAAATTGGAACAAAAATTAGGTGGACTATACCTTTCTGGTTGCCTTCTATCTCTCACTGATCTCCTCAATACTGGGGTATGAGGTTCTTCTTCTTCTTCTTCTTCAGCTTCCTCTTCTTCAGATGATTCAGATTTTGCATCATCCAACTCAAGATCTATTTTCTTAGGTTTGTATTGCATTGGTAGGAATTCCTGTTTGGACACATCTTTTACCTCTCCGAAAACAACATCTCGACTGTAAACAATTTTCTAGGTTTCTGGGTTCCAAAGCTTATAACCTTTCACACCATCTTTATAACCAATAAAGATACACTTTTCAGCCTTTTTATACAACTTACTTCTATTTTCCTTTGGACCATGTACATAAGCATCACAACCAAACACTCTAAGATGTTGAAGAGATGGTTTCTTTCCAGACCATACCTCATGTGGATTTTTATCATCCAATGCTGATGAAGGTGATCGATTGACTAGGTAACATGATGTACCCACTGCCTCTACCCATAATTCTTTTCCTAACCCAGAACCGTTGAGCATGCTCCTTGATTTTTCCATCAGTGTCCTATTCATCCTTTTTGCAACTCCATTCTACTGAGGAATGTATGGAGTAGTCTTCTGCCTTTCTATACCACACTTCATATAGAATTCTTCAAATTCATTTCCACAGAATTCTCCACCATTATCTGTTCTCAATTACCTTTGTTTTCTTCTCTGTCTGATTTTCTACCAGAGCCTTAAACTCTTTAAATTTATCAAATACCTCAGATTTCTTTCTAAGAAAATAAATCCATGTGTTCCTTGAAAAATCATCTATGAATGAAACATAATACACAGATTTACCTAGGGATGGAACAAGAATAGGTCCAAACACATCATTGTGTATCAACTCTAAGATCCCCTTTGCTCTTATAGCACCAGATGGGAATATTACTCGATTCCATTTACCATATATGAAATGTTCACAAAAATCAAAATCCAGAGTGCAATTAGAAATACCTCCAACCATACCTTTACCGTGTAGTGTTCAAAGGCCCTTTTCTCCAATATGCCCCAGTCTTTGATGCCACAACATGGTCTTCTTTTCTGGGGTAGTGTTGGTCTTGTATCCTTCATTTCTCTACTCAGGGACAACATAACTATTACACCCATTAGTATAAGTGCTTCCCAACAACTTCTACAGAGTTCCACACCGAACTCCCCTCATCAACACCATTGCTCCTTGTACCATCTTGCAAGTGCCCTTTACAAATATAGTATCCACTCCTGCATCTTCCATCTTGCTTACAGATATTAATCTCCTGGCTAGTTTTGGATTGTGAAGAACCCCATGGAGAGTTCTAATCCTGCCATATTTTAGAAACAACTTAACTCTTCCATGTCCCAAGATTTTTGTTGTCAAGTCATCTCCTAGGAATACATCACCACCATCATATTTTTCATGTTTAGAGAACCACTCCCTATGAGGAGTCATATGGTATGACACACCTGAGTCGATCAAACATATATCACGGTCTGCATGTGTACTTGTAGATGCTAGGTAAACATCACCTCCTTCTTCAGTGGAGGTTTTCACCTCTGTGAAAGAGGTACTATCAGATCCATTTTTTTTTTCAACCTTCTTAAACTTGCGATCTTTATTATAATGCCCTGTTTTACCACACTTCCAACATTTCCTCAAAGATTTTCTTGGAGACTTAGATTTACATATATATTTTGATCTCCACCCCGAAGGCTTACCGTGATTCCTGTCTCGGGTACGACCTCTTACAAGTAAAGCATATGTGCTATGATCATCCATGCTTTTTCACCTCATCTCTTTAGATAACAAGGATGGAACTACATCCTCATACTTCAATGTAGATTGAGTGGTACTACCCATTGATACAACCAGATTATCCCAAGAATCTGGCAAATAAAATAACAAAGTAATACACTTATCTTCTTCTGCAATCGTAATATTAACAGAGCCAAGTTGACTTACCAGAGTATTAAAGGAATTTAGATGTTTTGTCACAGAATATCCATCTTCCATCCTAAGATGATACAACTTATTTCGAAGAAACAACTTGTTTACCAGGGACTTTGATGGATACAAATTCCCCAACTTATCCCATAGTTCCTTGCCTGTAGATTCTCTTGAGACATTCAACAACACCGAATTTACCAAGCAGAGTCAAATAGTACTCCTTTCTCTTCTGTCCAACTTCTCCCAATATTCCTTCGACATACCAGTAGGTGGTGTATTGGTAGTTTGTGTACTAGTAGGTTGTGTACCAATAGTCTGTGTGCTAGTAGACGGTGTACTAGTAGGCTGTGTACTAGGATCCATAGTGATCCATTGTTCTTTGTCTACAAGAAGGTCCTCCATCTTCATCTTCCATAGCTCAAAGTTTTTACCATTGAACTTATCTATATCGATTCTAAATGAGCTCGCCATTCTTCTTTCTATACTCAAATCTCCACTGCAAAAGCTCCCACTAAACCTAGGTTTATCACAGACCCAAGATAAACTTGATCTATCAAGACCGAGCTGAACCCTCAACAACAAAGGCGTCCCTCTAAAGCCAAAAACAAGCTCTGATATGACATGTAAGTTTTAAACCTATGAAGTAAAGCAATGCATATAGATTCTTAAGCAAAACATAATTTAATCAATGGCTCATTCACATAGTACACAAAGATTTATACCAGAAACCCTCAATTGGGAAGACCTTTCTTATATTCATTATATTGAATTTCACCATTCACTATACAATATATACAATGTTTTTAGGTATTTCGTAGATACCAAAACCCTAATCCCTAAAACCGAGATTATTTTTAGTAAATTTCTAAAAATAGCAAAATTCGCTAAAAATAGCAAAAACCGCCCAAAAAACAATTTCGGGGCGCTGCCCCGAATGCTGCACGTAACCAGGGGGGCCATACCTACCCCCCCTTTGGTACCCCCCTAGGAAACCACCCGACACACATGACACAAACATAACACTACTACGAGGGATTTTCAGACGCAGTTGTCATATCTGACGCGCCCACACACACACATGCAAAGAATATAAAACATACCCAACACAAACTATTAGTGGAGAATCAAGCTAAGATAACGATCAAGGGCTTGAAAGATAGTTATCTAGAAGTTTATACTAGCATTACTTTCTAAACATTTATAAAATATCATTGGATATCTTGGCATAAGACTCTTTCACAAGAAGTAAAAATAGTTCTCCAAAATAATAAAGCTATTATGGAAATGGATTGACATGTTAGAATTTTATGCTTGTTCACTTGTATTAAATTTCATTACATTTCATATTAGAATAAGCACAATTGAAGCATAAGCCATAAACAATAATGGAAATATATAACTAGGATCAAAAGAAGAAAACCATGCATAAGATACACAAGAATTTATCCTGGGAAACCCTTATGCATAAGGGAAGAAAACCCAACAACCTTTCACTAGAATATCTTATCCAAGAGAAGATAGAAGAGAAAAACAAGAATAGTGCTACAACTCCAATATAGCGCACTAGTCCAATATAACAAAATACACAAGAGAGAAATATATACAAGTGATGTGTTACAAATGAGAGATAAATCTCCTATATATACATGTCCAAAGTGTGAACTGTCATGTTCAAGTGGTGTCTCTTGGTAGGGGCCGACTTGAATATTTTGTCTTCTACGCTAGGATTGGGGCCTTCTCCTTCTCTTGAAGTCATAGTGAAAGGTGACATCTATCATGTCACACATGGATAAAACCAATGTGTACCTATCCATCTCTTCTAGGGGATACAACCCACTAGAGAATGATGGGATGCAACCCATAACGTCCCCACCACACGGGCTACAACCCAAGGGTCATTGGGAACCAACCAGTACAATATCCCAATCACATGGGATACAACCCAAAGGTCACTCAGAACCATCTTAGTACAATATCCCAACCACATGGGATACAACCCAAGGGTCACTGGGCACCAACCCAATACAATATCCCAACCACATGGGCCACAACCCAAGGGTCGCTGGTCACCAACCTAGTACAACTTATCAGTCTATCGATAAGTTTCATACTCAACTTAGTATATTGAGGAGTATCATCACATGCCAACCCAACTCAGTCCATTGAGGAGTAAGACTTGGATAATGTCTCATGAATTTGCAGTCATCAACATGACATACTCTTCAAGGAAATAAAATGGAACCTAAATTCTAGGTAGAAGAAGAAGTAGTTGTATGTGCAATTCCCATCATCAACTAGATTCCCACTCGTGAAGTTGAATGTGTGACCCCATATGAGAAATGGTATGTATCCAAACCTTCAATTTTACATTTTAGAATTTTTGGATCAAGTGCATAGGCCCATTTTCCCAAGGCGAAGAAAAGGAAATTGGAACTCAAAAGTCATTGTTGTATTCTAGTAGGTATAGTGAAATTTCAAAGGCATATTTTCTATATGATGTCTTCACCCACTAAGTGATAGAATGAAGAGATATGATATTTGATGAAGTCCTTTATCTTGGTATGCCAAGATCTTTCTCATTGCTTTATACATATTTTTTGTAGACATTTTCAATGGATCTATCTCTTCCACACTCTAATGATGATTCTACTCCTATGAGTGTTTCCTCAAGAACTCTTTATACATTGACAACTCATATGGACATTAATGGTGAGAATATTACTAATTGAATTAAGAATATTCTTGTATAATGATTTCACCTCCTAATTCTCCTATAGTTATGTAACTCAATGATGTTAAATATATTCCTCCATCTACTTTAGAAAATACAAGGTCTATGCTCTAATGAGATCTATCCACTCTTTAAATCCCTTCCAGCTTCCTCCTAAAGGTGAACTTGGTCATTTTTGAAATTTACTTACTACATACTCTATTCTCACTAAGGTTGAAATTGGCA
Organism: Picea glauca; assembly: GCA_000966675.3. NCBI lineage: Eukaryota > Viridiplantae > Streptophyta > Pinopsida > Pinales > Pinaceae > Picea > Picea glauca. Next base: position 909,326 of record JZKD02S0089006.1, on the reverse strand, counting down.
GAGACCCTTCTACTTATAAACCAACCAAAAGATTCTCCAAATGGGAAACAATGATGGATGTTGAATACACGGTTTTGATAAAAAAATCAAACATGGGAATTGGTTTCTTTACCTAAGGGTAATAATATTTCTAGATGTAAATGGGTGTATAAGACAAAATATGGTTTTGATGGGCATGATGGAAAGCATAATATCAAGTTTCTTGCAAAAGGTTTCTCATAGAAATAATGTATTGACTGCAATGAAGCCTTTTCCCTAGTTTCCAAGATGGACTCTATTTGTAGGGTTGTATCTATAGTTGCTTCATGGATATGGGAGGATCATTATATGGATATAAAAAGTTCTTTCCTTCATGGTGATATTCAAGAATAAATCTATATGTGGAAACCATGAGGCTTTGTTCAAGAAGGTTCAACACCATTGGTTGGAAAACTTAAGAAATATTTATATGGACTAAAGGAGGCACATTTTTCTTAGCATGATAATATCCATAAATTTTTTCTCAATGATGGATTTTCTTATTACGAGAGTGAGCCTATTCTCTACATTTTTCACTAAGATAATAAAATCCTTAATGATCAAATTCTAACTGGCAACTCCACCTCTTGGATCAAATAACCGAAGCTAAGGATTCAAGAGTCATTTTAGATAATTAATATTGGTATTCTTCACTACTTTATAGTCATTCAAATTACTTTTTTTACCTTAGGGATCTCTCCCTCTCTCTCAACCTCTATATGTTCTAGATTTGATGTAGCACTTTAGGATGGAGGATTGTAAGCCAATTAGCACCCCTCTTTCCAAGGGATGAAGTTAAGATAGATTTCCCCTCTCCTTTATTTTATTCTACAAATATCACTCTTTAGTGGTTATTATTCTCTACCTTATTCGTGCTCGACTAGATATTTCTTTTGTTCCCTCATGATAATCACTCATAGATGGTCAATCATATTTTTCACTATTTGAGGGGAACCACTTATATGGGTATTCACTATGTACAAAAACCTCCTACTCATCTTCATGAGTTCTCTAATGTGGACTATGTTATTGATCTTGATGAGCATCATTCTGCCTCTGATTACTTATTAATCTTAATTCTAAACCATTTTCTCAATTTTCTAAGAGTCGATGGATTTGTGGTTCTATAAACTAAATTTTCTATTGATATCATAATTGGAGAGCATCTTGTTTGAATGATAATGATTCTTGATTAGTTGGGTCTTCCGCAAAAGGGCCCCACCCTTTTGTATTATGACAATAAAAGTACCATCAAACTTATTCATAATCTCCTTGATCAACATAAATCTAAACATGTTCAAATTTGGATGCATTAGATCTATATTCTCTATGCATTGCAACATATTTCCATTTCCATTGTTCCTTTAGCCAATATATTGCATATATCTTCACCAAATTCTTTCTAGGGTCCACCTTCACTGGTTTGAAACATTTTATTGGGGTGGGAGTTTTTCCATTTAGGAGGGTTGTTGTTCTATAGTGGTATAGCTCTGTGGTCCATGTTTTTCTTAAGGATGATATTGGAATGATTAGTGTAATATATACATATTCCATGATCATATATCATTATGTAAATGCAATTATAGGTGAGGCCATATTATTTATTCTTTTATTGTATTAGTAGGTGTGTTTAAGGATAACCTAGTCAAACTTGAAATAGCTAGTGTTTTGTTTTTAAAGATAAACTACTCATATATTTATAATATACAAAATTGGTACAATTAGCCCTGTCTAATGCCCACCAAAATGGAAACTAGACATCATAAAAACTTCAAACTTTAGAAACCATATTTATTTAAGAGTTTTGATAATTCTGAACATACCTATAGACCATATACATATCATGACTATAATGGAATCATAATTAGACAAACATGAACCTGAAAGAAAACAAATCAACATGACTAAATCAGAGGTGGCTTGGATAAGCTTTCATGAATGGAGGTCTAATGTATCTTGGCCTTGCCTTTGATGTCAGCCTCCATATATTCCTCAATAATGATCATATTAGAGTTAGTTCTTGATGATCCGGGGGATCATGCAACCTCTACATATTCCCTCTTGTCGTCAGATCCCAAGTTGGTGACTTTGAAACTGATGCTGAAAGCAACTTTTCATAACATGGTGAATTTTACTTCTAATTCCCAAAGGATATCCAATGTTTCCTCATGTTTTACTTCATTAACCTAAGCATATTTCAATGATAGAGCAGTGGTAGTTTTAGCCATCCAATTAAACTCCATATCTTTAAAAACCTTTGCATCTCTAGACCTGGAAAAACCAGTGTCGAAAAACATTCATGGAATTCATGCTTGAGTTGGCGTTTTAAGGTTTGGGAACACATCCACCTGGCCTATTTCACATACATATCAATTTTCTCTTGCATTTTCAGGGTTGCACTGGCATGGACTATCTTCCTGGCCTATTTTGCGACCCTTTATTCCCCTTTACCAAGGGATCAACGAGGATCCCGCGTGGATGGAGGGGGCTTGGAATATCCTCACTTTATGGAAATATACATGCTTGAATTTTGTATTTTTGGTACCATTTCAATATCTATGGAGTGAGATGTAAATGTGTTGAATCTGCACATAATAGATCTAGCTAGAAAATACCGCACACATTTGCAGAGAGAAATTGTGAAAGAAGAAGCAAGAGAGAAAGAATGGAAGAATTATCATTAACCATATTCCACATTCAAAGAGTGAATAATTTACAATAGATATAGGATACATGAGTAACTAATGCACCATAGTAGTGATCTAGAGAGATATAGACATTTACTGACAGACATTGGACTGAACTGCCACCTAGTCCTAGTTAACTGATCCATGCAATCATCAGTTGACTGAGACACATGTGTGGAAGTGAGAGAGACACATGCAACTCCTGGTGATAAAACTGAGGTTTCCATACATGAATGACTTCCACTAGTCTATCTAAGTGTAACTGACTCTAAACTAAAGAGGAACATCCTATTTTGTAGGGAAACATTCTCTACAGAGAATATTCTCATCTAAGGAATCATTCTCAACATTGGACTTTAAAACTTAGGAAAATAATTATAGGTGAGTGTGTAATATATCTAACATGAGAAGGGACAAGCTAAGACATAGAGAGAGAACCAAAGAAGACAATGTTATAAGTGAGGTTGGGTTGGAGGCCCCTATTGCAAAACAACTTCAAAATAAGAGAAGACTCAAATGAGAGGAGCCTACCAACCATTTCACAGTCCAAGGACAAGATGGACATGAAGAACCAGAGGAGAGTTAGGCAACTCAAACCAAATAGACCATACAATCCAGGAAAAAGGAGCCCCCACCTCAAAGAATAGAGAAATACTAGAGATAGACCAGATCAAATAGAGAAATACCACTAAGTGTTAGCCTAAGGACATCCTCCTTTAGATATAAAATCAGAATATCATTGAAAGGGAACCAAATCTGCATCTGCAAGAGAAAAAATCAACTCGACCATGCAAACAAACATAAAAAACCAGAGAACACCTTCAAACGCAATCAACCCAATATGCTTAATGAGATAATTCTTGTTGAATATATAAGAGGCAAATTTACTTACCATTATCGCTAGAAGAGCACCGAACAACTAGAAACCTCTACCACCTTCCCTCACGAATTTCATTAACTATGCATCAGACTCGCATGCCATGGATTGAAACCCATTGTTCTTACCTGCAACCAGTTTGAGGTGATATGTCATGGAGTAAAACACACTATCCTTACCCGTACCTACTTCAAAACATTAAGAAAATGGATGGGAGAACTGTCTTGCACCTCCCTTTTAAAGTGGCGAGGGCATGTATTCCAAGGTTGATCACCCCATTCGGAGGATGAAATACCTAGTATTATAAGCCTACGTAAAATTAATTTTGGGGGTTTTCCTTGTGATTGGAATTTTTCTCTGGGGCATGCTTGTGTATTTATGTTTTCAACACTTTTGCTTGTATTTTTCATTCTATCTAGTGCATTAGACCTCTCTCTCTTTTGCACACTTGTGAGGAGGATATTTCAAAATTTGGGTGAGATTTTGTTCCATTGATTCCTCTATTGACCTTTATAAATATCAACACTATTGGAGTGAAAAAATAAATGAAGATTCATCTTAAGCTAATTATTATTAAGCAATAATAGGTATAAAAAAATCCCAAGTGAAAACTTTTCACAATTTAAAAGATCTAAGTTTAAGATCGATCTAGAGTTTATTTTATGATTTTTTTCTTTATTAATGTTACACATATGACCCTTGTGAGAAACATGCCATATCTCTTCTAAACCAAGCTATAGGAAAAACTCACTTTTTTCAATGCATTTGAAGATATTTAATTTAATATTTGGTTAACGGTGATATAGTAATGTATAAACATTGGGTTGAGAGATTTAAAAAAAAAGAAATTTGTTTTAAAATCATATATCATTGAGATTTGACAAATTATTCATACATTCTTCATTGATATATGGGGACATTAACTTCAACGAGTGATTTATATATTCACAATAAGATGTAGTACCTTTTCTTCAACATGTTTACTTATGTTTATGTATCATCCCATGATCATGAATGCAATAATTTCTCCAATGGATTTCTCAAAATTCATGATGCTTTTTGGATTTGACTATTCATTAAATTTGTTTGTGAAACAATATCATCCCTTTCACAAACCAAAACAAGGCTTTCAACCAACCATTTTAGTTGATATCATATGTGTATTGTCGAGATTATGTCAAGTGTGTTGGGTTGCCAATTTGACATCCTTATCATAGCCAAGTCATCCCTTTGTGATCATCCTTTCACTTATTCACTATCACTTTCACCACAATTCTTCATAAATAAGCTCTGGCAAGTTTATAAGCATCAAGTGGTTAATTGTTATATATTTTCTTTGATTTTGATGAATTAATTAGGATTATGATTAGTTTACTAATGATAGTTTATGGAGTGTGATTCCTATATCCACAATTAAGTTTAGTGCAGTTTAGTTCCTGTACCATCAGTCCACTTACGGTACCCGAAATCATTCGTTGGCATACTTCCACATCTCCAACCCGAATTCAGTCACTTGGGTTTTGTCACTATGACCATTGACATGGTTTCATGTTCATTAGATTGCAACCAGGTCCAAAATGGTAGTCTCCAACCGTTGTCAAGGGTTTTCAATAAAAAACATGCCAAATTAGAAGCAGTTAACTTCTAGCATGATTCCCGAGGTAATGAGGATGAATATGAAAATTCCTAAACATGGGTTGTGTGCACGATGGTCCAAATTGAGTAAGACATGGGAAGACTTCTGAAACTAGGAACAATTAGGAAGTTATGAATGTTTTTTCTAAACATGTCAAACCCATATTTTGTGTGCAGATGATTTCCCAAAAATGTAAAATTTGTTTGAATGAATTTTGAGTTTGGGGGATTCGGTTCCATCCTCCTTCATTGCCCCTTTGTAAAAATATGTTGATAAAATTGTATTAAGGGGGGACTATTGTTGTAACTTAATTTTCATTTTATTAATTCTAAAGAAACCTTCTTAATCGTTGTGCTCATTGCGACTGTGTGAGACTACATTCTAAGTAGTGCGCTCTCCTATTGGGAGTGCCCACCAACTTGGATTGTGTAGATACATCCAATACCATAGATAACTAATTTTTTGTGTGTTATTCCATTTTTGCAAGTACTCTTTTTTGGATTGTAATTTTGATTATTAGAAAACAAAGATTATTTGTTTCAATTAAGGTTTAAGACTTCAACATCTTGCTTAGTTATTTACGTTCTTTTATTCGCATCAATTAACTCCATAACTCTTTGATTGATTAGTTGTTGAAGTAACATGTTGCAGATATTGATATTAGATCAAGTTGTGTGGTGTGAGGACTTGATTTCAATTCCATTTGTCTTTACATTTTATTAACATAGTTTTATTGAGTAAAATCAATAGATTTTAGTTTTAATTGGTTTTCAATGCTCTATTTTTTATATGTTTAGGTGAATGACAAGATCTTGTTTGAGTTATGTGTACACAAATAATATATATGGATGTAATGTGAAACAACACCATAAAATACTTTTTATACTGAACATATAAATTATGAATTCGAGTGTAATGATTCATCATTAGTTCTATTTGTTTACCTTAGTTTAGAGATTCCATTTCTTGATAATAATTTTAGGGTTAGTCCAGTAGCATCTTGCAAGAGTTTAACTCATGCTTCGTTGAATGATTTGAAAATTAGCTTGAATTCTATTTAACCTTTGCTACATTAATTAGAATTCATTGGTTTGATGAGTTTATCACCTCTCAGAGTGCAAGAACACTTGGTTTCCAAGTGAAATATTGCAACAAATGACCATTAATAAGACCCAAACTAATGAAGTAGTCATTGTTCATAGGTTTGATTTTTGATTTTAAATGTTTTTATTCCTTCACAAACTGAAATATTAAGTATTCATTGATTAAACAAGATATCACTAGAAACATATCTATGCATAGACAACACACCTTGACATAATATGTAGTGCCATTGTCCATCTTGATACAAATTTGTGAATGCAAGATTAAGGCGTTTTATCTTTATATTTCCTTGATTTAGTTTCCCCCACGTCTTCATCACTCACTACAGGAACTCATTGAAGGACAGGAACTATGGTAATATACTCACGAAAGATCGCATGAACATACACACATGAAATATTGTAATCCAGAGCCTTTATAACACTAAGTTGTTTTTATATCCCAGTGATAGGTCCTATGGTGATTTGTCATTTGATTTCATTTATTGCATTCCGAAGTGTGTTTTGATGGAATTAGTTGTTAGCATAGGATATAATAGCCTCTGATCCTTCATTACCTATGATTTCATCTCGAAGTCTACAAACTCCTAGATTGATTATTCAATGTCAAGGATTTATACATATAAATTACTTGACATTTTTAGCACCATTTACGGGGAGATGCTAAAGGGATTAGAGCATAGGTAGATTGTTTTTATAAGTTTCCTATTTTGTGTGTAATTTAGCTACAATTTCAACTTGGGGGAGGAGAAGTGACAAGACTCAAAGGTGCCCTTCATAATTTCTAAAGGGGTTCTATCCCGATGCATTCACTTTAGTGAGTTTCTACGAAGCCTCGTTGTTTCCTTTTATGAAATTGTGTTTTCTTTTGATTAATGAAAAGTGATAAGCTAACTCATTCCAATAGATAATGTGGTGACAACAAGGTCTTAGTAACGTGAGATCGTTTGAGTACATGATGAGTTTTTCTTTGAATTTTTTTTCTTTTATCCAATTTTATTTATTTATTTAAAATATAAAAGTTTTCTTTTGGAGTTGTAAGATCCCCCCTGTACACTAATCCCTGTGCAAGAAAGGACCTACCATCCAACAAAAAAAGGATTATAAATATTTTGTTGAACAAAAAAGGAAATGATACTCCAAGGAATATCTCAAATCCCGATAGAAACCAGACACATATCTACATCTAAGGAGGAAAAAAATATGGACAACATTCTGAAACCCGATTTCATCTCAAGAGGAACAAATATTGACCAAAATTAGAAACATATATTCATCTCAGGGAGTAAGAGAAGAGAAAATGATCCATGAGAAACATCAAGAAGAAGACATAGAATCTTTCTCTGATCATCCTTGCCAATTTTCAAAGAAGACTAAAGAGTAATGGAAAAAAATCGATGGAGAGAAAATATTAGAGGCAGAGATCGAATAATTTTTGGCATATTTATCACCAGATCCTTTATGCATTATGGAGTGTGATGACCAAATTTCCAAATAAATTCATGACATGAAAATCAAAGAGATCCAAGGAGACAATATTATGTTGAATCTTGGTTCCAAACAGTCGTCAGGCCGCACTACCCCTCAATCCTTCAACACTTCTTGGAATCATCTCCACAAGAGCAACTTACCTCTCATATCTTGGTACTCATTAAGGTATACTTTTTTTGGATATGATTTTAACAAAGATCCTATTGCATAAATGGATTCATTGGAAATACTCCTGCACTTGAGAAAATAATTTGTTTTCCAAGTAAAGTAGGATAGTGTAAATAAATAAATAAAATAGTAAAGATAAAAATATGTCCAGTTGTGAAAACTAGGTTACTGGCGCAACTGGAGATGAGTTTTGCTTGAAAACTAGGCAATTGGAGGTAAAACATTTCAATAAAGTTTTTCATGTTGGTTCTATTTTGTATTATGGTTCTTCAAAATCATTTGTGTTTTATGCTCATGTCGATTGATGTGGGATTCCTTAATGTCCACCTTTCGAAAAATATCATCCCATCGACTCCAACACATCATTTGGGATTGAGATTAGAGATGCTTATAAGTTCCTTGGGGCCTGCATGCCTTAATGGTAGGTTCTCTCACTACCAACAAGGGAATACATCAATGTCCATTGAATGATGGATTCTCACTATCAACAAGGGAATACATCAACGTCCCTTGAATGACAGATCCTATAGGTACTTGAGTCCAACACATTTATTCACACCAACTAGAATGTTCTTTTGTACCTTGATTCCCATTTACATTAATTGTGGGTCATTTCACATTGGTTAATTATTTACATTATTGATCGGCAATCTAATGATTTGTTTCTATGTTCAACTCCAAATAAATCCATTCACATAGATTGAATTGTACTAGTAGGGGTTTTATGTGAAGACTATATGGTTTATGGAGTCAACAACAACAATAGAATTTGAGTTTTGGTTCAATATTCAACTTTTTATTTTCAGTTTGGTTCTAATAAACATAGTTCATATTTTTGGAATCTGCATCATCAACATCTTCTTTACAACATTATTTTTTATCATCATCAACAAACTTGATCAAAATTCATTATCTCCAACATCCTTGATCAGATTTTCAAGTGTCCATCAACCTTGGTCTCTGCTAGCAACAACATTTTCTTCAAGTATTCCGGTGATTTCTTAGCTCTAGTACACCTTCTATTCAACCTCCAGACAATAGAAATTATGTTCCACACATTACTACTTCATCCTACAGTAAAAATATGAATTCTAAGAAAATGTAAAACCATCTATAATTTTTTTTTAATTTGTTGAAAGTTTAGGGAATTATGACAAATGACTAATTAATCTTGTAATTTATCTTTCACCATCATTCATTTTATCTTTTCCAGCACTCCACTCCATTGCTATATAGCCATCCCTTTCATGCTACCCTTTCCCCATTTTTAGCCTAGCCAGTGAGTGACAAAGTTTACAAATATATAAATGACATGTATAACAAACAAAGGATTCCACATCAAGTACTTTGTTTTCATGAGAAAATTCTATTCATTTTTCCTCCATCTCTTTTAGATCATCATTCTTCATTCTTTTACACTTCATACTCTCAAATATGTCTTCCATTCTTAACCCATATTTTGATTGTACTTTACTTTGTACTATGTTGAAAATAAATCAAGATAAGAAATATATTCTCTGTGACAAAAATAAAAATACAACATACAAGAACTTCTTCATTTGAACTCTGTTATTCATGAGTACATCATCTGAATATTATTTCAAGTAGTTGAAGGCATAACACTTCATTATTTCTTCCTATTCAAACATGTCACTGGAAATATGGTCGTGCAAGAGAGATAAAAATAGAGTATCTAATGTATTCAAGAACCATCAATGTAAGAATGAAAATATCAAATTATAATGCATGGTTTTGCACATATCAACCCCCTACTTCGTTTGCATGAGGACATGCAAACCCTGAGGTGTGGGAGAGAAGGTTATGATGAGCAACCACTGTAAGTGAATTATTCCTATCATGTATTCTCTATCACTATTTCACTTTGTATCCATTTACCACCTCTTCATTATGTTACATCCCTCATTATTGAACCTCGTACCACCATTTTAGAGCCATTTCCTTATCCTTTCCATTTTTCATTCAACACGATTCAATGAAAATATGTTTATGATGAGGATCATGATGAAATTGTTTCTCCTATTATATTTGGGGATATAAACGCTATTCATTAAGCTGAACATGAAGAATTATACTCTATATGTTCCCCTCTTCAATGCAAAAATATCTGCATATTAAGAAATTTGAGAAATCTCTTATTGACAGTGCATGCTTTTATGAGCAACTGACATCACTACTACATATTGAAAAATTTGAGATGACCACTTGCGACGAAAGTACTCTTTCGTCGCAACATGCAAGAGAACAAGTTCATCTTTTCTAAATCTACCCCGTATTCATCGCAATCTCAACGCCTACATTTTGACTAAATTATTATGGTCAATGTTTGTCTCATGAGCGACGCTAGTAGATTGTCTGTCGCTCTTGCGACGAACATTGACCATAATAATTTAGTCAAAATTTACCGTTGAAAATGACCGAAAATAAATAGGTGGAAAAAATATATTTTTAGGTCACTATCATCGCAATTGCGATGATAGTGACCTAAAATTGGCCTATAAATATTTGACAATTTAAAGATGTTGCGACAATCTTGCTATAACAACGACGGTTCCAAAAGGGTATTTTTGTGCGGAAAAATGTCGCAGAATGTTGTTAGATGTGGGGAAAAAAGTAAAGTGGGTGAAAAGGGTGATGGTAGATGTTATTTCCCTTGTAAAAAATGTTGCCTCAGATACCCCGTAAGAATTTTATTAGCAACAACTACAAAACATTGTAGGAAATATGGTCACATTGATGGCGGATTGAATGAATATCGTCCCATTGTAATTAGCTATATATTCATTATCTTTTTTTATTTTGTCAATTTTATATAAAATTATATATATGTATATATATTGTTTGAACGTTTGTTATAGTATACACTAATTTTGCATGATTGTTTGTAATTATAAAGTTAGAATTTCCCTCTAAATTTTCGCAGAATATTGCACCAAGTATTAGTAGAAATGATGTTGTACAAGTTGAGGAACATCATCATGACCAAGCAAATGAGGATCTCATGGAAGAATATGATGGGACAAATCAAGTCAATGATCCCATGGAAGAAGATGATGGGACAAATCTATTGGAAAATATTTAACAGATAGCGAACATATAGAGAATGCTTGTCATTGATGGCAAGTACAACAATGAAGATGGCATGAGTACAAAAAGTATGTAATAGATGGGCATTATGAGAATACGCTGCAGAGAAGATTCGATTAATCTCAGAAGAGATAGTGCAGAGGATTGTTGGTAGATCATCGATGGAAAGATCAGAGAAAGCGGAACAAAGTAAGCTCGGGAGGAGAAACAACATTTCTGAACGTTGGATCCCATTTACAATTCCCGATGACCATCGATTCCGCTTCGGAGTTTCGTGACTCATGACTTGAAGAGGCAAGAAATATGACCATTGAAATAGCGATATGTGAAATTGCGATTTAATCGCAACCGTATATTCATCAAGATCGTGGACCATTGATTTAAGCTTCATTTCGGAGTTTCGCCTATCGCAACTTGGAGTGACAAGGACCTCCATCGAAGGAATCGCAAGATGCGAATTCACTATGAGATCTAGACCGTAGATTCATCAATATCGTGGACCATTGATCTTAGCTCTATCTCAGAGTTTCGCGAATCGCGACTTGGAGAGGCAAGAAACAATACCACAGGATTGCCGAAATCGCGATATGCGAAATCGCGATATGATCTGAGCTGTTGAATCAAGATCACATCTGGACCATCGATTCGACTCATGTTAGCAAACCATGTCAGCTAAGAACACGTGGCACAACCAGACAATGATAAGTGTCAAAATGATTCAACATTTCAGGCACATGTAAGTCACGAATCAGAGTGACACGTAGAAGTTATTCGACACGTGTCAATCCACGTGTGACGTCAGCAGGTTTATATCACTTCAGAGTTTTGGAAATGAGGAGTTGGAGATGTAAAAGAAAATTCACCACAGGAATGCCGAAATTGCGATATGTGAAATCACGATTTAATTGTAGCCATCATATCAGGGTGCAATCTAGACCGTTGATCCGACTCCATTTAAGAGTTTCACGAATCTTAATTTGGAGAGGCAAGAACTCCTACCATAGGAGTCCCGAAGTTGTAAACCCTGATATCACGATATACGAAATCACGAAGAGATCAGGATTGTCGAATCACTTAGAGTGTGGATCGTTGATCCGACTCCATTTCAGAGCTTCAGATATTGGGACATGGAGCGTCAAGAGACTCTACCATAGGAGTGCCGAAACCCCAAAATGCCGAAATGAAAAACATGTTTTGGCTCAACCTGTGGTCGTAGCCATTAGTCACATCGACGGAAGATGAAGGAGGGAGCTAGATAAGCCAAGATCCTTTTCGGAGCTCATGATATGGAAAGTCAAGATGTCTCATCCACGAATCCCCAACTTGTGAAAGTGCGAAACGAATAAATAATGACAGAGTTAATCCAATGGTGCTGGGAAATCTGATCATGATCGGAGGGCTAATGTTGCCCCTCACAGTCTAACTGCTGGAAACCATTGATGGTCTTTTCCAAAGGATTCAAAGAGACTTTTGTGTGATCGCCAGAGGAGCTGAAGTGTCTCAAAGCTTCTTCCAATGAATGAAGACGATTCTGAGAGGGATTGACAGCTGGATGAACATTAAAAGTCTGTAACTAGAAAACAGAGGTAAAAATATCGACTGTGCTGTAGATGAGGACAAGTTGAAATTGCCAGAGAAGCTAAGGAATCTCAGCAGAACTCCCAGTGATGCTGAACGCATGGTAAAACCACCAAAGAAGATGAAGAGTTACTATGATGATCAGATAGAGCAATTGAGTTGTGGAGGAGTTAGGCGCAGGGTGAGCATGCAGAGGCATGGTGAATATTGCATGCACAAGCAAAGCAGATGCTGTAAGGATGTAGAACAAAGAAGAGAGTGGGGTTGCTGCTGTTATTGTTGATGGTGCTGTTGCGGTGCCTGTTGTTACTGGAGTTGCTGTGGATGTTGTTGCTGAAGGTGATTCATGCATGAAGAAGGATCAGAGTGCAGCAGCTGAAAAGAACAGAAAAATAACTGCGTAGTGAATGGACATGATGCATAGAGCATAAAAAGCAGAAGAACATAATGGGTAGTGGATGCATGCTGGAAGACAGTGAGGAAGTCTGAGTAGCAAAATCTTGTAGAACAGTGATGAGACTGGTAAGCTGTTATTGAACACTATATCACTGTAATAGGTTTCAGTATT
>JZKD02S0089006.1:855687-871328 GCA_000966675.3 Picea glauca | reverse complement strand
CAAAATGACCAAAATATGCTAGTGCATGGACATAGATATAAATGGATAGTCTCATGGAAATTTTCATAAGAGAAACCAAAATTTGTGTTTCTACTATCCACAAACTCTGAACCTTTGGCAAGAAAATGGATTTGTCACTTATGAGATAGTCATGATTCATGGCTTTGTCATGAAAAATATTTACTATATCCATGGTTTGATCTTAAGTATTTACAACTGCATCTAGTGTGCTTCTCAAAATTGCAAAATAAAAACTAGAACCAACTCCCATCCATATTAGTATACACATGTACACACAAAAGAGAATGTATCTGCACTAAATTTGGACATTTTATGGATAATATAGGTATTGACTTTACAAACTTTCTAGAAATTTCAAAGACAATTTCATCATTGGCTTGTGGGATAAACATTGGATTTTGTTTTTCACAAAGAGAATATCTTAGCATTGACATAATTATAGTTTTGACATGGAGTTGAAAAGAATAAAAGGGGTATTTGGTGACCATTTTTGAAAATAGTAAGTATGGGTGTGGTTGCAAGCATTAGTTACAACAACCAGATTTTGTGGGTGTCTTCAAAGAAGGAATGAAAAGAATGAGAACTCAGTTCTCTGAGCATGATCCTTTTTATAAATTAGTCTATTGAACCTACCATTCTCATATTTGATTACCTTGAATTCCATACAAAACATACTCAACCTATCAAGCAAACACAGTTAGTATGTATCCGAATACTGTTGGACATTTGGTTTAGATTGATAAACAAATGGTTTGTATAGTTGGTTGTCATTGATGTCAACCCTTGGAGAGTGACCATAGATAGATGTCAACCTTTAGAGATTGTTGTCAACCCTTGGAGAAGTACGAAATCCCTAGAAATGTGGACAATCTTGCTTTATGGTTGAGAGTGATGGGTGTATTTGGAGAAGTCTCCAAGTGGTCCCCTTATGGAATAGCTTTAAGCATGGCCCTCATGGGAACATTATTTGTAGAAGTCTACAAGAAAACCATAGGTTTGGTCATGGGACCCAAGTTTGTTTAAGGAATAAGGACATAACATAAAGGGTAAATGAATATAATACACACATAGATGGATAGTTTTCATCATTCCATTTCCAGTGATATGTGGAACACCACGTGGTTCCTCACAAGAGTTATGGCCTTGCGAAGTTGGAACCCTAGAAGAGTGGTTAATAAGCCTTAGTTAGTTACAAGCCAACCAATCAAAGGGGAAAATATGTTGTAACAAGAAAAACCTAGAATCCCTAAAGTAAGGATGGGAGTTACCTAGAATTTGTATAAATATACCTCATGGAGTCATTCATTAGTACATTCACATACACTTATATTGAAAATCTATCTAGTGAATTTTTATGGTTTAATGAATGATTTAGTGATTTTTATGCTCGAGTAATTTGGTAATGGTTTATCTTTCTATTGGAAAGTATACTGGTTAATTTGAGGTTGAAACTGACGTATCAAGTTTGAGGCGGGGAAAATTCTGAAGGGCTGAAAGTTTCAGAGTTGCAGAACTTAAAAAAGTCCTAGTTTCTGAGGCATACATGGGATGAAATTATAAGAGGTAGCGTACATACACGGGTTGAAAATAGAATAGGTAGTGCACATATGCAGGCTGTACATGAAGAGATAGCGTACATGTGAAAAAATCATAAAAAAATTGAGTGGATGTTAGTACCAGGTCCCTAAAGTCTGAAGCAATTTCCCATGTCTTCATTCTACAGGTTCTCATGAGTAAAGGTATGCCATTTATGTATTTGTTTGAGGCTTGAATATTGGATGATATGGCACAAGCTTAAGGTATGTCTTGGAGGCCCTTGATGGTACATGGTTGAGATAATAATGTTACATGCTTGAGACACACTCTTGGTACTTAGTATATGGCTATTATGGTTCATTGTTAGAGGCACATATTTATGGTACTGGCATATACTTGAGGGTTTTCATATTGTGCTATAAGACTACATCTTTGTGATATTGAGGAGCATGCTTGATGCACATGACTAGGGGAATTTCATGGTATATGGTACATGTTGGGTGAGATACATTGTTGGTATACTTATTGGTTTATTGGTACAAGGTGTATGGTTGTTGTGTTAGTGGTATACCATTGATATTGATACATTATTGAAATATACACTTGGCATATGGTAGTACATGCATAGGAGACATCTCTTAGTGGTGATGGTACTTGGTTGAGATACTGTCTTGGTATTACCTGTTCAACATATCTTATGGTACATGGTATACTATAGGTTTGATGCTTGCTATGGTATATGAGATACATTTCATGGTTGGAACATGGTATGGTATAAGGTACATGTATTGATGTGCATGGTTGATATACATGGTTGATTTGCATGGTTGGCACATGGTATGCTATATGGTACAGGTACATTGTTGGTACATGGTTTATGGTACAGGTTGATGCATGGTACATGTTGGTACATGGTTGAGACACATATATTGTGATGGTATGTGGTGATGTTGGATCATGCTTGGTTGAGGCATGTGTTTGTTGGACATCTAGTTGAGAGGTGTATTTGGCATATGATCCATGTGAGAGGATCTGGTTGAGTATCATTGACAATGGTAGTGACAGTGACAGTAATAGAGGTAGCAAAGAGTCAGAATTCAGAAAGGTGAAAACCCTAGTTCTCAGAAGGTATACGTAGGTTGTAGTATAGAAAGGTCACGTACATACGTAGGCTGCACTATAGACAGGGCATGTACATATGTGAGCTACAACACATACATGTTGCATACCTATTTTTTTGTTGGTACAGGATGAGTACATGTACAAGTTGGTTACATGTTGGTTAGAGGTTGTTGGTACAGGTTTACAGTGGTATATCTCACAGTGATAGTGTGACAATGGTTTCATTATTTAACACTTATATTTTAGGGTGACACGATGGGGAAAGTATAGGTGGTTGTAGCCATCTTCTGGTTGTAGCCGGAGAACATAGGGGGTTGTATCCTCCTTTTGGTTATATCCAGAGAATCAGGGAGTTGGATATTCCTTTAGGTTGGGGCCTGAGAATTAGGTGGTTGTAGCCACCTTTCGGTTGGAGCCAATGAATCGAGGGGGTTGTAGCCTCCTTTTGGTAAGAGCTAGAGAATGAGGGAGTTGTATATTCCTTCTAGTTGGATCCCGAGGAAGGGGGTTGGAGCCTCCTTCTAGTTGTATATAGAGAATTGGGAAGTTGGTGATTCCTATGAATGAATTTTTGATATATATAAGAAAGCATTTTGTGGTTTTCTCCCATTTGGGGGTCCACATAAATACTGGTGTACTTATTTCTTGATGTGATGTTGATGTGATGCTGCTTATGTTTACATGATTATGATATATGTATGATTGGATTCATTCATAGATGATACATTGATGATAAACTGTTGAATACAGTTGGTAAAGATAAAGAATACATACCGTGGTTAAAAGTAGTATAAATTTCTCATTACTAATTCACCCCCCCCCTCCCAGTAATCCAAAAATTGATATCAGAGCAGGTTCCTTCAAGAGACAGTTTAATCACTGGAAGGAGATCATGGAATTTACTGATAATGGAGTACCAATGTTTGATGGTGAGAGTGGTCTAAAGTATGAGATTTGGAGGACAAGAACACAAACCTTTTTAGAGGCATATGGATATGATATTTGGTATTCAGTTGTGACATGATATAATGTTACAAAGAAAGAAAAGAATACAACCAAGAAGGAATTGAAGAAGAATAAAAAAATAGCTATGGATTTCATCTGGTAAGGATTACCTGATCCAGTAAGAGAAAATGTTGGAAAGTGTTCATCAACTAAATAACTTTGGGATAATCTACATGATATCTATTTTTCTCTCATCACAGAGTCAGAATTTGCTAAAGAAGATACAAGTACAAAATAAGAAGAAATATGCTCATCATGTCAGACAGATTAAGAAGAAGAAGAGTGTGAAGTGACATAAGCCAAGATAGGTGATTTATTTTTCTTTAACTATGAAAAGCACATACATCTTGAAATTGAATTCCCTTACTTGAAAATTGAAAATGATGAAATAGAAGAAAATATTGAAATTGAAAAGGAAGACCTAATTAGTGCTTTAGATGAAATACAKAAAGAAAGAGAAGAAAACAAGTTKCTCAAGATAGAATTTATGAAGCAAAAGGAAAGTGCTCAAAGTTYCGAAAAAKMTCAACAAATCATCGAGAAATTAAGATCTCATCTAGAAGAAGMCAAAAAGAATGAAGAAACATATAAAAGTAAGATGGAAGATAAGCAATGTTTGGAAGCYGAAATAGAAGCACTGAGAAATGAAGCAATAAAAGAGAAGCAATGTTTGGAAACCTAAAGAAAGGAAGATGAAAAGAAAGAGTATATATTGAAAGATCATCTTAAAGTAATAACTGATGACTTAAATAAAATTGAATCAAAATTTGATCAAGAAGAGAGAATACTTGAAAAGGAATTTGTTTCCTTGAAAATCCATCTTGAAGAAACAAAGAATATAGAATAAGTCATGAAGAGTCAGATGATGAATAAAGAAGAAGAGGTTGATAATCTTGAAGAAGAAGTTGTCACATTGAGAAGTAAAATCGTCAATCTCAACAAGAAAGTTGAAAATACAAAAACATCCACATCAACAATAGAGAATGAAGAGAAGAATTCTAGGGTACCAGAAAAGAAAAATGAATAAAAGAGTAAGAGCTATGCAGAAGTACTCAAAGGAAGGAATCATGGTCAACAATAATCAAAGAAGAATAATAGAGATACATATTCAACAAGACCTACCACTTTCAAGAAAAAAAACCATAATGAGGGGATCCACAAAAAAAAATATCATGATCATCCAAGGAAGGAATTCAGAAGGACTACACCACAAAGAATATCATTCACTTCTAGGTATGTAAATTTATTTTATGGTAGTTATTTTTATTGTACTAAATATGGACATAAGGTTGCAGATTGCAGGGCTCGTGGAATAAATTTTCAAGAAAGAAAAGATTATGTGGTCCCACATGACATTGAATGTTACAAATTCCATAACTATGGAAACATAGATTGCAAATGTATAAGCATGATGTATACTTCTATGAAATAAAACACTGATATCAAATATAAGAAGGTTTGGAAAAGAAAAGAAAAAGTAAAATAAGATCATATACTCTTAGGATTGACAATAGTACGAGATGATGAAAAATACACAAGGAAAAAGGAAGATGTCATACATAGGAATGTTTGGAGAAGAAATGAAAAACCAGAAGAACAAGTGAATAAAGAACAGGTCCCAGAGATCACAGGATTCACAGTAGTGCAAGAAAGAAAACAAGAACTAGAGAATAAAGAACAGGTTCAAGAGATTGTGCTTTTAGGAATTGTAGTGCAAGATAAATATATAGGTAGAAATAAATAATTCAAAGTTCAGAGATATGGCAAGTCTACAGATGAAGAGTAAGATTACTTCGCATCAAAACAGGTATTTTTTTGAGCCACCCGGCTTGGAGAATCCTAGTAAATATGTATGTTGAACAAAAAGAGTTCATGCAGTAGATACTATAGATCAATGAACCATATTTCGAGAAGTATGAGGTATTTGGAGATAGATTCAGAGCAGTCAGATAAAAGAAGTACAAAATGATAGATTGATCGATTGAGAAAGAAGTGTTCCCACACAAGTTTCAATTGGAAATTACACAAGAAGAAGTTTATGTTTGCTTTCAGAAAGAGGTATCTTCAACACAGGTTGGTCTAGACATGTAGAGTTTGGTTTACAACAGACACATTTGATATGTGATGTTCAGGTTAAGTCTTTAGAATAGTACAATGACATATGGGTCAACATTGTGGATAGTTGAGTAGTAGAGTTATGGATAGTTTGTGACATATGGACATAGATGGATTTGTGAGATTATTAGTAGGTACAAAGAGCATGGGTCAGAAATGATGCATAGAAGTGTATTATCAATTGGAATTAGTGAAATTAGTTGATTATAGAAAGGAAAGGAATGAACAGTATATCAGAATAAGGAAAGAGAAATTTTCAACATAAGATATATCATCAAAACAAAATCATTTGACAGTATGGTCAAGTGAACATGAAAAGTAAATGAAGAAATCAAATTTTGAATGCTTTATATATATGTCAGTGAATTACATGAGGACAATGGAAAATAAATAGTACTGGAAGAGAGGAAAGGAAACATTTCACAAGTAGATATACATCTTGTAGAGAAGGAAAATCATCAGAGAGAGAGAATCCATAAACAAAGATCAATAGCATGCATATAGGGGGAGACATACCCACATGGGGAGCTATTCTTTTTCCCATGATTGGTTAGAGAAGGTACAGTGTCAGGAGGATGCCTATCGATAGGGGGAGTTAATCCTTTGTCAAAGGGTGAGAGATAAATAAAGTCATGATGATGGAGAGATAAAGGTAGTGCAGATAGGGGGAGTAGCACGAAGGAGAGTTCAATAATGGGGAGAAACCCCAAAGGGGGAGAGCTACCTAGAGAGATACACTTTTACATTGATGTCAAAGGGGGATAGTGAGAAACATTGATGAGGAGTGATGGCCACAAAGAGAGTTTGAACATGAGTGTTGCCATGTATAAGTGTTTCCATCAATGTTGGTGTTGCCATCGATGCGAAAGGGTGAGGGTGTTGGAAAATTGGTTTAGATTGATGGAAAAATGGTTTGCATAGTTGGTTTTCATTGATTTCAACCCTTGGAGAGTGACCATAGATAGATGTCAACCCTTGGAGAAGTCTAGAATCCCTAGAAATGTGGACAACCTTTCTTTATGGTTGGTCATCATTTGTATGGTTAAGAGTGATGGGTGTATTTGGAGAAGTCTCCAAAGTGGTCCCCTTATGGCGTAGCTTGAAGCATGGCCCTCACAAGAATATGCTTTGTAGAAGTCTACAAGAAACCAATAGGTGTGGTCATGGGACCCGTGTTTTTTTGAGGAATAAGGACATAAAGGAAAGGGAAAATGAATTTAATACACTCATAGATGGATAGTGTTTGTCATGCTATTTTCGGTAATATGTGGAATTCCACGTGGTTCCTCACGGTTAGAGATTTATGGCATTGTTAATTTGGAATCCCCGAAGAGTGGTCAAGAAAACCTAGTTAGTTACAAGTCAACTAATCAAAGGGGAAAAGTTGTTGTAACAAGAAAAAATAGAAGCTGTAAAGTAAGGAGGGGAGTTACCTAGCATTTGTAGAAATATACCTCATGGAGTCATTCATTAGTACATTCAAATACACTTATATTGAACATCTATTTAATGAATTGTTATGGTTTAATGAATGGTTTAGTGATTGTTATGGTCTAGTAATTTGGTAATGGTTTATCTTTCTATTGGAAAGTCTAGTAGTGAATTTGAGGTTGAATTTGACGTATCAAGTTTGAGGCTATGAAAAGTATAAAGGGACGAAAGTTTTAGAGTTGCATAACTTAAAAAAACCCTAGTTTCTGAGGTGTACACGGGATGACAGTAGAAGAGGTAGTGTACATACATGGGCTGACAGTAGAAGAGGTAGCATATGTATGCTAGATGTACATGAAGAGGTAGCGTACATGTGAAAAACTCATAAAAAACTTGAGTGGATGTTAGTACCAGGTCCCTGAAGTTTGAAGCAAGTTCCTAGGTCTTCTTTCTACATGTTCTCATGAGTAAAGGTATGCCATTTATGTATTTTTTTGAGGCTTGAATATTGAATGATATGGCACATGATTAAGGTATGTCTTGGAGGCCCTTGATGGTACATGGTTGAGGTAAGATTGTTACATGCTTGAGACACACTCTTGGTACTTAGTATATGGATTTTATGGTTCATTGTTAGAGGCACATATTTGTGGTATTGACATATACTTGAGGCTTTCCATATTGTGCTATGAGACTACATCTTTGTGATATTGAGGAGCATGCTTGAGGAACATGAATAGATGCATTTCATGATACATGGTACATGTTGGATGAGATACATTTCTAATACACTTATTGGTTTATTGGTACAAGGTGTATGGTTGTTGTGTTAGTTGTATACCATTGATATTGATACATAATTAAGATATACACTTGGAATATGGTAGTACATGCATAGGAGACATCTATTAGTGGTGATTGTACCTGGTTGAGATACAATCTTGGTATTACTTGTTCAACATATCTTATGGTACATGGTATAGTACATGTTTGATGCTTGATATGGTATATGGGATACATTTCATGGTTGGTGCATGGTATGGTATAAGGTACAGGTATTGATGTGCATGGTTGATTTACATGGTTGACACATGGTATGGTATACGATACATGTACATGGTTGGTACTGTGGAGGGGTCCTAAATCCCTTTAACTCAATAGCATGAACCAAACCTGCCATGGAGGCCCAATTAGACTCTGCAACATTTGATTGTGGAATGGTTCTCTAGATCTTTCGATCTGGCCAATTTATTGATGGGATTTACGTAGTGATTTACAAGTTTATGAAAGTTCCTCCTTTAGTTTAAATGTTCTCTTTTTGTATTTTCTTTTATTATATGGGTCTAATCAAAAGATGTGTGCTAGTATAAACTAGCTGGTAAAGGGGGGGTTCTTAACTACTGAAGAAGAATGAGCTTGAAATAACCCTTGTGCTCAAGCATGCAGACAAAGATATTTACACCTGTAACAAGCCTAGTACTAATACATTAACTTGCTGGTATTTCAATTATTGACTGAGATAAAATTATCGTAAGAAAACATGAATGCAATAATATGATGGAAAGAAAAATAGTTTCCTTAGCACTAGAATTAATCACACATCAACACAAGGATTTTGATTTCATCATTAGAGACAAGAACTACAAAAAATATTGAAGCAACTAACTTATCAATAGATTCATAAACTCTTAATCATTACAACATCCATTAATGAAATAAATTTGGAAGTAATTCCTCCTCAATCCAATCACACAATGTCTTTGATGAAAAAACATAAATTTGTCTTCAACCCTAAACAAGACTTCTCAATTAAGGTAGTTCAGAAATAGTTCCTTACAATTCCAAAAATGAGGGTCTTTTCCAAAACCATCGACCTTTGATAAAATGTCAATCCTATTATTTATAACAAATCATTAACTTAAAATATCTATTAGAAGTGCAAGCTAAGTAAAACAAAATATCGTCACATGGCGCTTTCATCTCTCTGTTCTCTATGAATCATCAAATAGTTTTAGTGAAGTGGATGGCTCTTCTCATATTTCGACCATTTGATGAATAGTTCCTCGCATGTGTTGGCATATGGGAACCTGTGTTGGTCCATCATGCATGATATAATTTCTTTCACTTCTACTGCCCGTGCTCTGTACTTGATTATTTTAACACTCAACCACAACAAAACCTCTCAAGCCTTAATCAAATGCTCCATGAACTACTGTACTTGACCTTGCACCATGCTCGCCACCTTTGTTATCACTACTATCCATGTCGAGTCTTGTTCTGCATGTTTCTTGACTATGTCATGCAGGTCGACAAAGTCTTCGTGTGAGCCAAATTCTGGGAGGCCGATGTCTTTCATTTCCTAATTAATATTTTCCCAACTCTTTCGCACTCAGCCCACTTCTCCTGAATCTCCTGTTGAGGTTCTTGGGCCATTTTTACCCAGTATTCGACCACTTTCCTGATCCGATCTATGCTACTGTCCCTCAACACCTGAATACCATGCTCTTCGGCATCTCAACCCTTTTGAACCACACTGATGTAATCAATCCTTTCTACTGCTTGGTGAGCTTTATCATACCATATTTCCACATCTTTGCAGGTAGCTAGTGCCATAAGGGTGTCTTCTTGGAAATCAACTATACCTGCCATGAAAAGGTGTCGTTCATTCATGAATTTGGCATAGGATTCTTGGAACTTATTTCTCAAAAAGACTGTGGCCTATGTGGAGTCCTGATAGTATTTTTCCAAATGGTGTATATTCTCCAACTCCTTAAGTGCAGCGATCGACTCCTTTTCATATCTTATTTCTCTATCCAATGTGGCATCCATGATAGCCATCCCTATGCCGATAAACTCAGATGTCTTGGCATGCTCTGTGTTGAGAAAATTCTCCTCCGTAGTGATGAGAATCGAACTATCTAAGTGAGCCTCCTCTTCTTAGTGGTCCTCTTCATGATGAATTTTCTTTTTCTATCATAGGCGATCGCTTGTATGTTGACAACCTCATCAACAGGTTCAAGGATTTGTTGTTCTCCCCAGGTTAGAGTATTTACCAGGCTCCCAACTATGTGTATCTATTCTAGGATGGGTTCCCAAACTTCTTTCATATGTCCTGATGGATCGAACTCCATTTGTTTTTGATCGACTGGTGAGGTGTCGGACAAAAATGAAGAGCTAGGGGTAGGTTCGGTAGTTATTTAGTAATCGACTATCGAATTTCCAATTGCTTTCTATGGAATTTCCTCTTTCTGGCCACCTGATTCAAGCTCATCCCTTGAGCTGTCTATTGGGGTTCATGGCAAGTCGAGTAGCTAAGTGTATTAGACACTTTCAACCTCATGGTCACTCTGTGAAAGGTTTTGAATTGGAGCATCGGTACCTGGGGTAGATTCTTTCTTAGTTTCCTTTTCCTCTGTAATCTTCATTGGAGTCACCAAGGACACCTCCAAATTATCCTCATCATCATAGATGGTTATTAATTCAAGCAAGGGTTTTGGTACACTTTTCCTACCTGGTGTCCTTGCTATCTCATGATGGGTTGAAATTCCCCCTAGTGATCTGATCTGTGGTGGTGGAACTTCAGAGTTTTCTGGCTCGGTGGTTTATTCAAGTTGTATTGGCTCTAATCCACTTGGATCTCCTCTGCTTTTGATTGGTTTTTAAGAGGGAATCCTCAAAATCGCTACAAGATCCGGGTCATTCTACAACTGATCAATGATCCTCTGTGCCCCTTCTAGCAAGATCATTCCTCTTCTTTGTGCCTTTGTAGTCTCTGTCGCTATTATTTCTTCCCTAACTCTGAGGGCCTCTTTAGACGACTGTTCTATTGTATCCACCTGCTCATCCATGCTCATAGCCTTGAACCTAGTCATGTTCATGTTGGCCATCCTCTTTACTACCTCCTCCTAGTCCTAGTCCCACTCTGTGAAAATTTCATCCTCAAATTTGTCATGCACGTATGGCCAACATGATGATACCTGTACAACATGTTGGGGGACCAGGCCTTTAGGGTCGTTCTTGCGGAATTGGCCTGTCAGGAACCTAAATTCAAGTTGACTCAATCCTTCTTGTTTGGCTTGAAAAGTGTCCTTTACAAAATAAAATCCCACATGGAAACCGTAGGGTATGAAATCCCACTTCCTGTCCTTGACTAGCATGATGTTATAGCCCTGTAGAATAGTCTGATAGCATATGTGTCCCACAATGAGATGGTCTGGGACGTGATATGGGTGTAGATGTGGTGCTCCAGTGGACCCAAACACTCTGATATAGGTTGTATGTTCATCTAAATACCAGTGGCCTACCTTCGCTACCATTTTCTTGGCTGCTGCAGATAGTCTTGGGCATTATTTTTTAAATACAATAAAATGAATACAGGTGATGAATTCATCACAAATGAGGGCATAGTATTTTTTGTACCTGTTCTCCCATAGTATGCTGAAATAAATGTGAACAGTGAGCTCTGCAACATGCCAGCTTAAATTCATGCCGGTGAAGACATTTCTCGCACAAATCATATCGAGTAGGTACAAGGCCATGTGGAAAGTGGGTGCTTCCCATTCTTTTGACGTCTGAGCATGTTGTACATAGATGCTCAATTTCTTGGAAAGTATCACTCCCCAATTGAAGCTGCTTCTAGATATCACCGTCGTGTATGCCAAGGTATCCCATGCTTCCGAAAACTTGAAGCAATCCTTCTCTCCATACAGTCGACAGATGAGAGCCACCAAGTAGATGTATGGCTCCCCCAGGTTAACTGTTCGATACCAACCATTTCTCCTTTTTGTAAACTTTTTTTCCTCCTTCCACCATGAGGCCATCAATCGGATGGTGTCGTGGAATTTGTAGAACTTCAGAACGAAGTCTGTGTTTAGCCACTCCTCTGGGTATTTGAGTTTGTAGTACTTTTGGACTTCTGTTGGGAGGAAAAATCCGACACACCCGCCATTCTCATCATTTATTAAGCACTTCTACGTGTCTATATGGTGGATTAGCCACTTCAAAACCTCAATGCATGGGAAAACCAGGGTTTTGCAAATTACCATGTGCAAACATGATCATCGTATATTTGGGAACACCTGGTCGTCAAGTGCCCTTACATATGGGTCATTGTGTGGGATACATTTTGGGTACTCCTCCCGACTGATTCTGTTGAATAGGTCTCCCCACTGTGGGAGCATTACTTTGGATCTAGTTTTTTTTTCTGTATCATCGAAAACCATAGGTTGAACAAAATATTTCTTTGTTGAGGTTTTTATGACCGAATCTGCCCTAGGAGTGTACTCCAACTGCCTCACAGTACCAGGAGAAGAACCTTCACCTGATTTCGCTTCCTTTAGATTGGGTTCTCTCGACGAGCGTCTAGTGGTTGGATTTATTAGAGGCATTTTCCTTGCATCTTAGAAAATAGTTAGAGACTGTGAAAGAAATTAGATGTATATATAACAAATCATGACCATCAAATTGACAAACTTGAACACATACCACTACTTCTTGTTTAACCTAGTCTTGATAATTTGAGAATTAACACAATCCCAAGACGCTTTATTTTCTTCTTCGGATACTCTGGAATACAAAATTGTGCACATAATGAAATTGTTCAAAGTCATTCTAGATATTGAAACAAGGATGAACTTACCTTGTCGCATCAACCATTCAATTCAGTTTATGAGTGTAGTGTAGGTTTTAAACATGTGAAGTAAAGAAATGCATATAGATTCTTAAGGAAAACAAAAATTAATCAATGGCTCATACACATAGTACACAGAGATTTATACCGAA
This sequence comes from Picea glauca, assembly GCA_000966675.3. Lineage (NCBI taxonomy): Eukaryota > Viridiplantae > Streptophyta > Pinopsida > Pinales > Pinaceae > Picea > Picea glauca. Next base: position 858,317 of record JZKD02S0089006.1, on the reverse strand, counting down.
AACCCTCAACCAGGGAAAATCTTTCTTATTTTCATTATATCGAATTTCACCATTCACCATACAATATATATAATGTTTTTAGGTATTCCATAGATACCAAAACCCTAATCCCTTAATCCCGATGCACATGACACAAAGATCACTACTAGAGGGATCGTCAGATGCATTTGTCGAACTTGACGTGCTCACACACACACATGCAAAGAATATAACATATACCCAACATTCTCCCACTTGTTGTTTTCTTTGCATCCAAGGGTCCACAGGGTTATATAGTCAACAATCCAGGGCAACAATGCCCATTTTTACTCTACACTAGGAGAACTTTTCAGTGCTCACAAAATTTGTCAACGAATCTACAATATTCTTCAAAGTGTCAACCTTTTCTAGCAACACCTTCTTTTCCTCAACCATCTCTCTCACAAAGTGATACTGGACATCAATGTGATTTGTCTTCGAATAATAGGCTGGGTTCTTTGCCAGGAAGATTGCACTCTGACTCTCACAATCTAATCTCACTGCTTGTTGTACCAACCCAATACCTGAACACAATCTTTGTAACCATACTGCTTCCTTGCTTGCATGAGTGGCTTCCATGTATTCAACTTTTGTAGTTGAGAGTGCCACTACAACCTATATTTTTCTCATCCAACTGATTGCTCCTCCAAATAGGTTAAACACATACCCACTTGTTGATCTTTTGCGATCCAGATATCCAGCCCAGTATGCATAAAAAAATCCATGTATGTCCACCACTCTGTCCAATCATGGTCTTCCTTGGTAGCACAATCCATAATTGGTAGTTCCATGCAAATACCTAAAGACCCTCTTTACTGCTGTCCAATGCTCCTTCCCTGGTTTTGACATATACCTGCTCAAAACTTCCACTGCATGTGCAATGTATGGTCTAGTGCAGACCATTTCATACATCAAACTGCCAACTGCACCAGCATATGGAACATGACACATGTCCTCTTCTTCTTCCTGTGTCTTGGGACACTGATCTATAGATACATTTACACCTATAGGAATAGGAAACTTGACCGGTTTAAATCCATGCCTATTAAACCTTGGAAATATCATCTCAACACATTTTCTCTGATTCAACCAGAGTTTCTTGTTTGCACAATCTCTTTTAATTTCCATTCCCAAAATTAAGTTATAAGCATCGAGATCCTTCATGTCAAATTTGGAGGATAGATTCGATTTCACCTCCTTGATAACATCCATGTTATTTCCTACCAAAAACATGTCATCAACATACAACACTACATAAATGAAGTGATTACCAACCTTCTTGGAATATACATAGTGATTAGCCTTGCTTCTCACAAATCCCAATCCAAGGATGTATGTGTCAAAATTTTGGTACCACATGCTAGGTGATTGCTTCAGACCATATAGTGACTTCTTTAGCTTACAAACCAACTCTTTATTTCCCTTTACTACAAAGCATTTTGGCTGCTTCATGTAGATTTCTTCTTCCATATCCCCATGTAGGAATGTTGTCTTCACATCCATCTATTCCACTTCAAGATCAAAAGTAGCAAGAATAGATAAAATAAATCTAATAGAAGTTAACTTAGCAACAAGAGAAAAAATCTCACCAAAGTCAATTCCCTCTACCTGGGAATAACTTTTTTCCACTAACCGAGCTTTGTATTTCTCCACTTTTCCTTCTGCATTAAACTTCTTCTTAAACAACCATTTTCTACCAACAAATTTTCTTCCAGCTGGAAACTCAACTATATCCCATGCCTCATTCTTGTCCAAGGCATCCATTTCTTCAACCATGGCTTTCTTCTAGAGTTTAATATCCTCTGAGTTCATTGCTTCCCTGACTGTTCTGGGATCATCATTAGTAATAGATAACGCAAAATTGGAACATAAATCAGGTGGACTATACCTTTCTGGTTCCTTCTTTCTGTCATTGATCTCCTCAATACTGGGGTATGAGGTTCTTCTTCTTCTTCTGCTTCATCTTCTTCAGATGATTCAGATTTTGCATAATCCAACTCTAGCTCTATTTTCTCAGGTTCCTCTTGCCTTCGTAGGAATTCCTGTTTGGACACATCTTTTACCTCTCTAAAAACAACATCCCAACTATAAACAATCTTCTTAGTTTCTGGGTTCCAAATATTATAACCTTTCACACCATATTTATAACCAATAAATATACACTTTTCAACTTTTTTATCCATCTTACTCCTATTTTCCTTTGGAACATGTACATAAGCATCACAACCAAACACTCTAAGATGTTGAAGAGAAGGTTTTTTTTCAGTCCATACCTCATGTGGATTTTTTTCATCCAATGCTGATGAAGGTGATCAATTGACTAGGTAACATGCTGTACCCACTACCTCTGCCCAGAATTCTTGTCCTAACTCGGCACCGCTGAGCATGCTCCTTGATTTTTCCATTGGTGTCCTGTTCATCCTTTTTGCAAATCCATTCTGCTGAGGAGTGTATGGAGTAATCTTCTACCTTTCTATACCACACTTCTTGCATAATGCTTCGAATTCATTTCCGCAGAATTCTCCACCATTATCTGTTCTCAATACATTTATTTTCTTCTCTGTCTGATTTTCTACCAGAGCCTTAAACTCTTTAAATTTATCAAATACCTC
>JZKD02S0089006.1:830924-855637 GCA_000966675.3 Picea glauca | reverse complement strand
AAACATAATACACATACTTACCTAGTGATGGAATAGGCACAGGTCCAAACACATCACTATGTATCAATTCTAAGATCCCCTTTTCTCTTGTAGCACTAGATGGGAATCTTAATCGATTCTATTTACCATATATGCAATGTTCACAAAAATCAAAATCTAGAGTGCAATTAGACATACCTTCAACCATGCCTTTACCGTGTAGTGTTCGAAGGCCCTTTTCTCCAATATGCCTCAGTCTTTAATGCCACAACATGGTCTTCTTTTCAGGGATGATATTGGTATTGTCTTCTTTATTTGTCCACTCAAGGACAACATAACTATTACACCCATTAGTATAATTTCTTCCCAACAACTTGTACATATTTCCACACCAAACTCCCCTCATCAACACCATTTCTCCTTGTACCATCATGCAATTTCCCTTTCCAAATACAGTATCCATTCCTGAATCATCCAACTTGCTTATAGATATTAGGATCTTGGCTAGTTTTGGAATGTGCAGAACCCCAGGGAGAGTTCTAATCCTTCCATATTTTAGCAGCAACTTAACCCTTCCACGCCCCAAGATTTTGGTTGTCGAGTAATCTCCTAGGAATACATCACCACCATCGTATTTTTCATATTCATAGAACCACTCCCTGTGAGGAGTCATATGGTATGACACACCTGATTCGATCAACCATACATCACAATCTACATGTGTACCTATAGATGCCAGGTAAACATCACCTCCTTCTTCAGTGGAGGTTTTCTCCTCCGGGGAAGAGGTACTATTAGATACCTTTGGTTTATCAACCTTCTTAAACTTGAAATATTTCTTATAATGCCCTGTTTTACCACGCTTCCATCATTTCCTCAAGTATTTTTCTGGAGACTTAGATCTACTTGTAGATTTAGGTCTTCCCCCCGAAGACTTACTAGGATTCCTGTCTTAGGTACGCCCTCTTACAAATAAATCATCTGTGCTATGAAAATCCATGTTTTTCCAAGGATGCAACTACATCCTCATACTTCAATGTATATTGAGTGGTACTACCAATTGCTACAACCAGATTATCCCAAGATTTTGGCAAAGAACATAGAAAAGTAATACACTTATCTTCTTCTGCAATCATAATATTAACAGAGACAAGTTGACTTACTAGAGTATTAAAGGCATTTAGATGTTCTGTCATAGAATCTCCATCTTCCATTCTAAGATGATACAACTTATTTCGAAGAAACAACTTGTTTACCAGGGACTTTGATTGATACAATTTCCCTAACTTATCCCATAGTTCCTTGGCTATAGATTCTCCCGAGACATTCAACAACACCGAATCTTCCAGATAGAGTCAAATAGTACTCCTTGCTCTTCTGTCCAACTTCTCCCAATCTTTCTTTGACATACTAGTAGTTTGTGTACTAGTAGGTTGTGTACTAGTTGACTATGTGCTAGTAGGATGCATACCAGTAGGCTGTGTACCAGGATCCACAACGATCCATTGTTCTTTGTATACAAGAAGGTCCTCCATCTTGAGCTTCCATAGCTCAAATTTTTTACAGTTGAACTTCTCTATCTCGATTCTATAAGAGCTCTCCATTCCTCTTTCTACACTCAAATATCCACTGCAAAATCTCCCACTAAACCCAAGTTTATCATAGACCCAAGATAAACTTGATCTATCAAGACCAAGCCAAACCCTCAACAAAAAAGGTGTCCATTTGAAGCCAAAAACAAGATCTGATACGACATGTAAGTTTTAAACCCATGAAGTAAATCAATGCATATATATTCTTAAGCAAAACATAAATTAATCAATGGCTCATACACATAGTACACAAATATTTATAGCGGAAACCCTCAACCAGGGAAAACCTTTCTTATTTTCATTATATCGAATTTCACCATTCACCATACAATATATACAATGTTTTTAGGTATTCTGTAGATACCAAAACCCTAATCCCTTAATCCAGGATTAATTTAGAAAACCACTAAAAATAGCAAAATCCGCTAAAAATAACAAAAACCGCCTTAATTTTTTTTTTCAGGGCGCTGCTCCAAACCCCGTCAGCCCTGGGCTACTGCCCGGTGCTAAACGCTGTGCGTAACCCAGGGGGGAAATACCTGGCCCCCCCTAGGACCCCCCTAGAAAGCGCCTGATGCACATGACATGCAAAGAATATAACATATACCCAACATGTAGTTCTATTAAATCTGCTACCAGATTTTCAAAAAAGTTTAAAATTAAATTCAATAGTAGGCTGACAGCATGGACAGGAGTTGTAACATGGCCTATCAGTGATTTCAAATCGTTGTTGTTAAATCGATGCACGGGGTAGAAATATATGTGGGATGAAGCATTAAATGGCCTATGTTCCAATCATATCTTTGTCTGATCGTATCTTATGCCCAAAACACCCCATCGTTTCGCTAGTCCAGTTGGTGAGTCAGGGGTCAGAGTTCCGATTTGAACACTTTTCGTTGATATCTCCTTGCAAAATATCTAATTGCGAACGATCTTTCCATACATAGATGATGTGGCAAGGATGACTTGGAGGTGTGATTAGAACACAGGAAATCTTAAGATGTCTCGAGATGAAACTATTCCATACGACACCCCTATACGATAAAGACAAGTGGCACTCGAGACCGATGTATTCGTTTACCTGTGTTATTCAGAATCAAGACTTTTCTTAAGCTAAACGTTTTAAAACCTGATCGTATCTCCCTGACACCAAAAGGAGTCTAGTATCAGTGATCGACGATAAACCAACCCAAGTGCTCTTGGATTGACTCTCTAAAAAATCTCCTGATGCCGAAAGTGTATTGGGGTTCGAAAATCGACAATATGTTTATCGTAGACAAAATCGATTATTTTAACCCTTCCATATTTCCCCAAACCCGAGCAAGCACATCGGTCATCGACTATCGATGGTTTTATTATGGCTTTTGTCAATGTCTATCCTTCCCGTATTTTTTCGACGCTGATGGGGATCAACTATCTCTTGAAACTTCGTGGCAAATTACTCACACAAACCAACTCCACCTTCTACTAATGTCTATGGTACATCGATGATCGACGATTAGTGTAACTGTACGACCACTTTACATGTTTGAATTTTGTAGACGCTGAACATAAGCGCATTAGACACAATATTAGCTGCAAATTCTTAGTTAGGATGTGAAGTTCTTTTAGACACAAGGTTTAATTTAACAAGTTCAAACAAACCCAACTTGATTGATAAGAGTCAAGAAAATAGAATAAAACATCCCCCCCATATTGAACTCAATTCAAACAGTAAAAGAAAACAAGTGGTACCCAAAAAGTGACAAAATTTCATAAGAATTTTAGGGTGTGTTGAATGCTCAACAAATGGTGATTTATTGGGAGAAATAAGAATCTCTATTCCTTCCCTAGGCTTAGTTGATGCAAAAATTGGTTAAGAACCTAATTGGTTTTTCTTTTATTAGAGTCTCTCCTATCCCTGCATTTACAATTCCTCCGGTTCGTGAATCCGGGCCCGCCCATGGAGTTTCAACCTTTATTCCACCTTCATTCCTCTTAACCATGATCCATGCCCCCTTTTGACAAGAGCCGAGTAAATCATTCACTGGCACCAGACCTTTTAGTTATCATCATTCATTTGTTGCGGTGTCGCTCCACTGCCAGCGAGTGTCCATAGCCTCGACGGAGTCACCCAGACATCACAGACCTTGCTCTGCTTCCAGCAAGTGTCCATAGCCCCAACATAATTATTTGCATACCCTCTCTTACTTTTCACTCATTTGATATAATTGATTTATTTTTGGCAGAGATTTCCTGAGCGAGTGGGAGAGGAGGACATCTATTATCTGCAAGATGAGATGGTTAAGGTAAAATTCTTCCTAGATCTGTCTTGAGGTACATGTGGTCCTTTCCAACTTGCCATATTTCCCTTTAGGTTTTACCAGATCACTAGGCAGACACTTCATCACTTTCCAAGGTTGTTTATTCACAAAGGTTAGATGCATAACTCTTTTAAGAAAAACACAGTTTGCCCAATGTTTCTTGTGTTGCATGTAAGTGTGAGTTAGGAACAGAGTTTTCTACACCGTATTAATTAAGGTCAATCAATGCCTTGTGAAACACAACTTTATTGCACAAAAATCCCACACAAAAGAAAAACAGAAATAAAGGACTCTGCAATCAGCCTACCTAACCCCTACAAAATAGAATAACATAAAAACACACACATTTTTTTTTAACAAATATATTGTTTTAGGGCTTGGCCATTCACCGGGAGGGCGTCAAGTTCCGCCCTCAGATTTTGCAATGGACATGTGCCTGCCCTAAGTTTCTTGGGTACTTGGAAAGGTCCGAGCCATAGATTATGAAACTTCGAATGTTTTCCCTTTGGTTCATTCGCTCTATCCCATTTGAAGACTAAGTCTCCTACTTCAAAATGATTCTCTCTGGCCTTATTCTTGTCAAACCATCTTTTAACTATTTGCTGATGAGAAAAGAACTTTGATTTTTCTTTCTCCCTTTCTTCTTCTAGCATGAGAAGGGTATCAATTCTATGTTGAATAACCGATGAGGGTTGTCCTATGGATCCCTGAGCAATATGAAGATATGGAAGATATATCCCGTTCGGGAGAATGGATTCTTGTTCGTATACCAAAAAGTATGGGGAGTTCCCTATAGATTCCTTGGGTGTTACTCTGTCAGCCCGTAAGGAATTGTGAAGTGAACTATGCTAATTCCTCAATTGTCTACAACTATTTTCTTCAAGATCCTTTCTAGGTTCTTATTGGTTGATTTTGCCACTCCATTCCCCCATGGATAGTAGTTTTCAGAATATCTGATTATGATTCCTTTGTCTAGAGAAAAATCTGTTAATAGGGTGAAAGAAAAGTAAGCGACGTTGTAAAAAAAAAGAACATAAGGCATACCAAACCTTGTGATAAACTATTGTTTTATGAATTGGATTACCACCTTTTCGTTCACACGAGTTAGCCAGATGGTCTCTGCCCATGTCGTGAAATAATCCGTAGTGGTCAAGTTGTATCTATGTTGTTTTGAATAACTCAGGGTAATATACCCTATGACATCCTACCCCAATTGCTCGAATGTTCTAGATATGGCCACTGGTTGGAGTAGGACCACTGCTCTTTTTTCCCTCCCTGCGCTTATTCGACAAGTTTTGCAGTTTCTAGCATACGTATGAGCATCCCTAAACAACGTAGGCTAGTAATAGCCAACTCTCATTATCTTGTGAGTGGTGGTATTCCCTGCAAAGTGTCCACTTGCAGGACCATCATGGATCTCCTTTAGAACCTTGTCTGCGTCTTCACATTCGAGACATCTCAAAAGTACCCCATAATTTACATGGAAAAACATCAAATTTATGAGGTGATATTGTGCCGATTTCAGTCTGAGAGCTCTCCTTTCCTTAGGGTTTAGGTTTTCTAGGAAATTCCCATGATACAGGAGATAAAATAGTTTTCCATACCAAGAATCCTTCCCTGGGGGAATATATAAAGCTTCACTACACCATAATTCCAATTATATCTCCCACCTGAAGTCTTCATTTACATGGTCTTGGGCTTCAATGACAAGTTTACACAATCCCTATCCCTTAACTAGTTTGGCAAGTTTTATATCTAGATAAAATTCTTGGACAAATACCATCCAATTTCCTCTTCTTTCCCCCATTTCCTGTTGAGTGAATAGAGATTGGACTGCGGGATGAGGTACAATGACTTTGGTGTGATTTTTTAGGATGTAAGATTTGAAATTTTTTACTGCTTTGTATACCGCATAAGCATTTTTGTCTATAATAGGGTAATTAAATTTGTCCCCTTGGAGATTAGTGCTCATAAATGAGATTGGGGCCTCATTGTTGTCATCATCCTTCTTATTCAATACTGCAGCTAAAGATTGGTCGGAGGCAAAAGTATAGAGGAAAAAATCTTTGCTAAAGTCGAGACTTCACAACACTGGAGCTTGGGATATTGCAGTTTTAATATTGCTAAAAGCATTTTTTCGTTTGTCATCCCACTTAAATTCAAAATCCTTGCAGATCATTTTTTGTAAAGGTTTGATAGTTTCAGCAAAATTGGGGGTGAACTTCCTCACAAAAATGATTTTCCCAAAGAAAGATTGCATAGCCTTTTTGTTGTGGGGTGAGGGAAGATGAGCTATTGACTTAATTTGTTGTGGGTCTATGCGAATTCCTGCTTGATATATAATATGACCTAGTAATTTCCCTTCCTTGACACCAAAGATAGTTTTCTTAGGGTTTAAATATATACCATATTTTCTACACCTTTCGAAAATATGGGTTAGATGTTGGATGTGATCTTCTCTATTCTTTGAATACATAGTCACTTCATCTAAATAGACTAATAAACACTTGTTGATCAATCCCCAAAAAGATATGCCCATGGCCCTCTGGAAGGTTGCCCCTACATTAATTAACCCAAAGGGCATGCGTTTATAAGCAAAGGTTCCCCACTTGGTTCATAAGGTAGTTTTCAATTGGTCTTCCTCTGAAACTAGAACCTGGTTGTAACTTGAAAAAACATCTAATAGGGAGACAATTTTAGAAGCAGACATGGTCTACAAGAGCTGTCCCATTGGTGGGACTGGGTAGTTATCCTTTTCTGATGCTCTGTTGAGGTTTATGAAATCCACACACAGGTGGATTTTCCCAGAATTTTTCCTGACAAGAACCAAATTTTCTACCTAGGCATAGTGTCTAAACTGAAAGATAATTTTAGCATCTAGCAATTTCTTCAACTCTTGACACATGAGGGGTTCCAGAGATGGGTGGTAATTTCAGAGCTTCTATTGGAAGAGTTTCACTCCGAATTTTAATAGGATTGTGTGTTAAATATTAAGAGTGTCATAAGTTTTCAGATCTCGGTAGGACCATGGAAAAACATCTTGATATTCTCTAAAAAGTTTGAGATAATATTTCCTTTCTTCTTTAGATACTGTCTTTCCTAGATTTATATTCTTAGGGTTTTCCGTGGTTCCTAGATTTATAGTCTTGTACATGGGACACAAGCTCCCTGTATTTGTGTTTGTTGAACCTTTAAATCTTTCCCTTAAGTCAAAGAGTTTCTCCAAATTGCCTACCCCTTTCGGTATCATGTGAAACTTTGGTTTGTTACTAGAGTGATCTGCTTTACCTCTATGTTCATGGGTATCGATTTCTACTAGTTTCTCTTGGAATACTTCATCATCAATAGCCAAGTCTTTAAAATTTTCCTGATTGGTTAGGAATTCTATAATTTGTTCGTGCTCTTCAAAGACCTTCCAATTAGAAATATTGTTGGGAATTGATGGTTTATAGAGTAGTTCCACAGTGAGCTGAGAGGCTTCATAGTCTTCTAAAGGTGATATCCTTGAGGAAGCATTGGCCAGGGAATCAACAAGAGTATTCATTGTCCTGGGAATTGCTGTAATATTGAAAGCCTACACTTCCTATTGATAATTCCTTAGATGGGGAGAGTTGCAATGTATAGTATTCTTTACTTGCCTAACAATGATTTCAGAGTCCCTGAAAACCTTTAGTTATTTAACATTTAAGTCTATAGATTTCTTTACTACTTTCACTAAAAATTCATACTCGACAGTATTATTAGTGCATTCAAATTCTAGTCTGCAGGACATGAAATTTCATTTCCTCTTTGGGTCAAAGAGAATACATCTTTCTCCCGACCCTTCTTGCAATTTAGACCCATCAAAGTGCAGGGTCCAAACTTTTGAGCGAAAATCATCAGCTTCTCCATGCCTACTAACTTCCTCCTCTCCACCTATTTTTTTTGTGGTTTCCAACAGATGTTCTTTATAGAGGAGTGTTTTTTCCGCCACTACTAGTAGATTTAGTTGAAAATTCATTTTAGAGTTTTGAGTAATAGGTAGATCATATGAGAGAGGGGAGAAATTGCCGAAATCAGAATCACAGGAGTAGTTGCCTAGCACAGGGAAATCTCCCGATGAGGGTTCATTGAAGGCTTCTAAATCAATGACAATATGTTTAATATACCTTTCCCTATCGATCCTAATTATGTTTGTGTGTCCCTTTAATGGAAACCAGAGGTGAGCCCGATCCGTGCTAAAGTATCCATTCAACTTCTGGGGCCAATATCGACTAAGTAGCAGTCTATAAGCTTCTGGTATATCTACTACAATGATGCCAATTACTTGAACAAATTTTGGGTGTGTAGCCATTCTAATCATGATGTCCTTGAGTTCCCCAATAACTTTTACCTGAGTTCTGTCTAGTTGTATAATGTGTTTATCACTTTTGAGTGGGACTGCATTTAATTTCTTGTAGATAGATAATGGCATGACATTAGAGGATTTCTCTGAGTCAACTAAACAATTATGGAGGTTTCTGTTGAATACTTCAAACATTAAAAGGAAAGGTGGGACAAAAATATTTCCTTTTTTATCTACAGAGAAAGAATTCACATTCGGTTTATTCTTTAGGTCTATGGGATCTGGGGTTTCCCCTTGGTCATTTCTTGTTATAGGGGTTTCTACTGACTTTAAGGCTTGTAACAGAAATTCCTTTCGCTAGGGAATTCTACACATGTCCATGAACGATACATTTTCCTTCAATATTTTTAAATCTTATACTATGTTGTAGTCTAGCTTGGGTGATTCTCGTGTATGGATGTTTATAGGATTTATTTGGGAGGAAAAAGGTTCTTTTGGGTGATCGACTATCTGTTTTCCTCTTGAGGTTTGGAAAATGGTAAGGTCATTTGAGACTGGCTGACCCTTACTTCAGGTTTGTATAGACAAAACCTCAATGGGTGGTTATTGAACCTCAAATATATCATTGGAGGGCATTGGAAAGTCAGGATACCACATCAACATGGCTATTTCTTATGGTGGGTCAACTTCCTCCTAATCAATAATATTCACCATTGCGCTGCTTGATTGTTTGGTAAGGAAAAATTTGTCCAGGAACCGATTGGCCATCAAATTCATGACATGCACCCATTGTGGACAGTCTCTTTTAAAATGTTTCTCTTGATGATAGGTACATAAAGAGTCGGATGCTACATTTCCCAGGTCGATATTTAAGTTGGTTAGTGGAGGTTTAATTTCTTTGAGTGGTGGGTTTCTCTTAAAAAAGGGTTTATAAGGAATTTGTCCTTGGTTTCCTTCCCCTTCACTTCTTTTCATGTATATGATTTCATTTGACAATTTATTTATCATCCGTTGTAGGTCTTCTATGTCTCCATTCCCCTTTTTGGGACCTTGTTCTATTTGTTTTCCTGGGGGTCTGGTCAACAAGAGTCCTCTCCTAGGTGGAGGTTGAGCTTCCTTGTTCACTAGCGAGACTTGGCCCTATTTACATCCCTTCATTTGGAATTCAATTTTTTTTGGCTTCCTCGAAATTCTCAGCTAGGGTATGCTTGGAAACCCTTTTTACAAAGATGGAAATAGAAGTAGGGAGAGCATTAGCATATACCTCAATTTGCAACTCATGGGTAGGTTTATCTTTGGGATGAAATTTATTCAAGGTAGTGATAAAAAATTGATTGAATTCTTTCACCTTCTATTTTGGACCCATGGTGGCAGTGAAGAGTTCAACCATCAAATCTCTTATGGTGGTTTCTTCTGCAAATTTGTCTAAAAATCCTTTTGGAACTTCGTCCAACTAGTTATGGACCCCACAGGCAAGTTAAAATACCAGGTCGAGGATGATTTATTGAAAGTATAGGGAAAAATTATATATACCACGTCCTCATGTTGAACGTTCATCAATCTTATCGCTTGTATGAATTTTTTAATATGGTCTTCAAGCAATCCAGAGGATTCAGGGTCAAATTTGGGAAGTAATTTTTCTGGATGCCTAGGGAAGTTATGTCCCTGTCCCAGGATTTCTAGTTCATCTCTGGCCAACCAGGGTTGGTTATTTGGAGGTGGATTTCCTCTCTCCTCATTATTATCGTTATTATCCTCCATGTCGTCTGATTCCGAAACCGAGTGGTCCGAGTTAAACCCTTCTTATTTAGATTCAAAATCGCTTGATTTAGAGTAGTTACCAACCGATGTTTCGAGGATTAGGTTAAGGGGTTGTTCGATCTCAGTGAGAGTGAAATTTATTAGGTCCTCTATTGTGTGAAAAAAAAACTAGTCGGGGGTGTCAAACACTAGTCTTCTTACTTTTTTTTCTATGAGGAAGTAACATGGCTAAGGGTAATGATCCAATTTTCCGAGCGTAAGCTCTTGTGATTCTTCTGAACTCTTTCAACTCCTTGTGAGGAAGAGCGTAAGGTATTTCAGGGAATATATGTTCTTCCTTTTACTAGGGTGAGTTACTCGTTTCAGGAGTACTCAATGTATGTGGGCTGTCTTGAGAATGACTAGCCATGCATGTGGGTTGTTTTGAATCTGCAGACTATGCTGAATATTATCAGAAATATTGTTAGCCATTCATTCACATACCCTCCTTATAGCGCCAATTATGTTGAGGGGTCCTAAATCCATTTAACTCAACAATAGGAACCAAAACTGCCATGGAGGCCCAATTAGACTCTGTAGTGTTTGATGGAGAAATGGTTCTCCATATCTTTCGATCTGGCCAATTTATCGATGGGATTTACGTAGTGATTGACATGATATCTTCTTGTGAAAGTTCCTCCTTCAGTTTAAATGTTCTCTTTTTGTATTTTATTTTATTAGATGGGTCTGATCAAAAGATGTGTGCTGATATAAACCGACCGATAAATGGGGGGTTCTTAACTATTGAATAAGGCTGAGCTTGGGATAACCCTTGTGCTCAAGAATGCAGACAAATATATTCACACCTATAACAAGCCTAGTACTAATACATTAACTTGTTGGTATTTCAATTATTGACTGAGATACAATTATCTTAAGAAAACACACATGCAATAAGATGATGGAAATAAAAATAGTTTCCTTAGCACTAGCATTAATCACACATCAACACAACGATTTTATTTCATCATTAGAGACAATAACTACAAAACATATTGAATCAACTAACTTATCAATAGATTCAAAAACTCTTACTCGTTACAACATCCATTAATGAAATAAAGTTGGAAGTAATTCCTCCTCAATCCAATCACACAATGCCTTTTATGAAAAAATAGAAATTTGTCTCTAGCCCTAAACAAGACTTCTCAATTAAGGTAGTTTAGAAATACTTCCTTACAATTCCGAAAATGAGGGTCTTTTCCAAAACCATCAAACTTTTTTAAAAGGTAAATCATCTTATTTATAATGAATCATTAACTAAAAATAGCTATTAGAAGTGCAAGCTAAGTAAAACAAAATATCTCCACATGGCGCTTTCATCTCTCTGTTCTCTAAGAATCATCAAATAGTTTTACTGAAGTCGATGAATCTTCTCATATTCCAAACATTTGATGAAGAGTTTCTCACATGTGTTGGCATACAAGAACTTGTGCTGGTCCATCGGGGTTGAAAGAATTTCTTTCACTTCTACTTCCCGTTCTCTGTACTTGATTATTTTAACACTCAACCACTGCAAAATCGATTGATCCTTAATCGGATGATCCATGAAATGATGTACTTGACCTGGAACCATGATCACCACCTTTTATATCTCCGTTGTCCATGTTGAGTCTTGTTCTGCATGTTTCTTGACTATGTCATGCAGGTTGAAAAAGTCTTCAGGTGAGCCGAATTCTAGGAGGCCGATGTCTTTCATCTCCTGATTAATATTTTCTCAGCTCTTTTCACACTCAACCCACTTCTCTTGAATCTCTCGTTGAGGTTCCTGGGCCATTTTTACCCAGTATTCGACCGCTTTCCTGATTTGATCTATGTTGCTGTCACTCAACATCCAAATAGTGTGCTCTTCAGTGCCTCGACCCTTTTGAACCACGCTGATGTAATCGATCCTTTCTATTTCTTTATGAGCTTTATCATACCACCTTTCCACGTCTTTGCAGGTCGCTAGTGCCATAAGGGTGTCTTCTTGGAAATCGGCTATAACTACCGTGAAAAGGTGTCGTTCATTCGTGAATTTGGCATAGGCTTCTTGGAACTCATTTCTCAAAAACAACATTGCTTGTGTGGAGTCCTGATAGTATTTTTCCAAATGGCGCATATGCTCCAACTCCTTAAGTGCAGTGGCCAACTCCTTTTCATCTCTTCTTTCTCTATCCAATGTGGCATCTGCGATACCCATCCCTATGCCGATAATATTAGACATCTTGGCATTCTCTGTGCTAAGCAACTTCTCCTCCATAGTGATGAGAATAGAGCTATCTAACATGAGCCTCCTCTTCTTAGTGGTCCTCTTCATGATGGATTTTATTTTTCTGTCATAGGCGATTGCTTGTATGTCGACAACCTCATCAATAGGTTCAAGCATTTGTTGTTATCCTCAGGTTAGAGTATTTCCCATGCTCCCGACTGTGTGTATCTATTCTAGGATGGGTTCCCAAACTTATTTCATATGTCCCGATGGATCGACCTCCGTTTATTACTAATCAATTGGTGAGGTGTCGACCAAAACTGAAGAGCCAGGGGTAGGTTTGGTACTTACTTGGTAATTGACTATCCAAGTGATGATTTCTTGCTATGGAATTTCCTCTTTTTGGCCACCCAATCCAAGCTCATCCCTTGAGTTGTCTATTGGGGTTCCCGACAAGTTGAGTAGCTTAGTATCTAAGACACTTTCGACCTCATGGTCACTTTGTGAAAGGTTTTTAATTGGAGCATCGAGACTTGGGGTAGATTCTTTCTTAGGTTCCTTTTCCTCTATAATCTGCATTGGAATCGAGATGTACACCTCTGAATTCTCCTCATCATCATAGATGGTTATTAATTCAAACAAGGGGTTTGGTACACTTGTCCTACCTAGTTTCCTTGCTATCTAAGTCTGGGTTGAAATTACCCATGGTGATCTGATTTGTGGTGGTGGAACTTCAAGGTTTTATGGCCCGATTATTTCTTCAAGTTGTATTGGATATAAGCCACTTAGCTCTCCTCTACTTTTGATTGAGTTTTCAGCGGGAATCCTCGACATATCTACAAGATTTGTTTCATTCTGCAATTGATCAATGATCCTATGTGACCCTTCTAGAAAGAGCATTCCTATTCTTTGTTCCTCTATAGTCTTTTTTGCTCTGATTTATTCCCTAAATATGAGGGCCTCTTCATCCGACTGCTCTATTGTATCCACCTACTTGCCCATACTCATAGCCTTGAAACTAGTCATGTTTGGGTTGGCCATCTATGTACTACCTCCTCCCAGTCCTGAGCACACTCTATGAAAATTTCATCCTCAAATTTGTCATGCACGTATGGCCAACAGGATGATACCTATGCAACATGTTGGGGGACCAGGCCTTTAGGGTCGTTTTTGTGGAATCAGACTGTCAGGAACCTAAATTCAAGTTGGCTCAACCCTTATTGTTTGGATCGAGTAGTGTCCTTTACCAAATAAAACCACTCATGGAAACCATAGGGTATGAAAGCATGCATCTTGTCCTTGACTAGCATGGCATTATAACCCTGCAGAATAGTCTGATAGCAAATTTCTCCCACAATGAGCCGATCTAGGATGCGAGTCGGGTGTATATGCAGTGCTACGATGGCCTCAAACACCCTGATATAGGTTGTATGTTCATATAAATACCAGTGGGCTACCGTCACTACTATTTTCTTGGTTTCTGTGGATAGTCTTGGGCATTTTTTTTTAAATACAATAAAATGAATATGGGTGATGAATTCATCGCAAATGAGGGTGAAGGATTTTTTGTACCTGTTCTCCCATGGTATGCTAAAATAAACATGAACAGGGAGCTTTGCAACATGCCAACTTAAATTCATATCGTCGAAGATATTTCTTTCACAAATCACATCGAGTAGGTACAAGGCCATGTGGAAAGTGTGTGCTTCCCCTTATTTCGGTGTCTGAGCCTTCTGTACATAGATGCTCAATTGATTGGAATTTATCGCTCCCTAGTTGAAGCTGCTTCTGGAGATTGCCACTGTGTATGCCAAGGGAATCCATGCTTCTGAAGAATTGGAGCAGTCCTTCTCTCCATACTGTCGATAGATGAGAGCCTTCAAGTATATGTATGGCTCCCTCAGGTTAACTGTCCCATACTAACCATTGCTCCGGTTTGTAAAATTTTTGTCCTCCTTTGAACATGAGGCCATCAACTGGCTAGTGTTGTGGAATTCCTAGAAGTTCACCATGAAGTCTATGTTTAGACACTCCTCTAGGTCTCTGATTTTGTAGTACTTATGGACTTCTGTTGGGAGGAAAAATATGACACACCCGCCATTCTCATCATTGATTTAGCACTTTTGTGTGTCTGTAAGGTTGATTAGCCACTTCAAAACCTCAATGCATGGGAAAACCGGGGTTCTGTAGGATACCATGTGAAAATATGATCGTCGGATATTTGGGAACACCTGGTCGTCAAGCGCCCTTACATATAGGTCACTGTGTGTGATACATTCTGGGTACTCCTCTAGAATGATTATGTTGAATAGGTCTCCCCATTGCGGGAGCATTACTTTGTATCCAACGTTTTCTTCTGTATTACCAAAAATCAGAGGTTGAACAAAAGATTTCTTTGTTGAGGTTTTTATAACTAGATATGCCCTGGGAGTGTACTCCAACTGCCTCACAGTACCAGGAGAAGAACCTTCACCTGTTTCTGCTTCCTTTAGCTTGCTTGCTCTCGACAAGCATCTGGTGGTTCAGAGGCATTTTCCCTGCAACTTAGAAAATAGTTAGAGATTGTGTAATAAATCAGATGTATATATAACAAATCATGATCAATAAATTGAAAAAAATGAACACATACCTCTGGTGCTTGTTTAACCTAGTCTTGATAATATGAGAATTAGCACAGTCTCGAGAGGCTTTCTTTGCTTCTTCGACTGCTTTGGTATATGAACTTGTGTGCAAAATGAAATTGTTCAAATCCATTCTAGAGATTTAAATAAGGATGAACTTACCTTGTCACATCATCCATTTAATTCAAGTTATGAGTGTAGTTCTATTAAATCTGCCCCCAGATCTTCAAATACGTTTAAAATTAAATTCGATAGTAGGTTGATGACACGGGAACGGGTTGTAACGTGGCCTATCGGTGCTGTCAAATTGTTGTTGTTCAATCGACGCACGGGGTAGAAATATATGCAGGATGAAGCATTAAATGGCCTATTAAATGGAAGATTCCAATTGTATCTTATGCCCAAAACATCCCATCGTTTTACTAGTCTAGATGGTGAGTCAGGGGTCATAGTTTCTCTTTGAACACTTTTCGTATTTATCTCCTTGCAAAATCTCCAATGCCAAATGATCCTACCATAATGAGATGATATGGAAAGGATGACTTGGAGGTGTGACTAGAACAAAGGAAACCTTAAGATGAATCGAGACAAAATTAGTCTGTATGACACCCCTATGCGACAAAGAAACATGACACTCGAGACTGGCGTATTTTTTTACCTGCGTTATTCGAAATTGAGACTTTTCTTAAGATAAGCGTTCTAAAACCCGATCCTATCTCACTGATGCTAAAAGGTGTCTAGGATTGGTGATCGACGATAAAACTACCCAAGTTCTCTCGGATTGACTCTCTCGAAAATCTCCCTATGCCGAAAGTGTATCGGGGTTCAACAATTGGCGATATTTTTATCGCAGACAAAATCAATTTTTTTAACCCTTCCATATTTCCTCGACCTCAAGAAAGCACATCGGTCATCACCTATCAATGGTTTCTTTATGTCTTTTGTCAATGCATATCCCTCCTTTATTTTTCTAACGCCGATGGGGATCGACTATCTCTTGAAAATTCATGGAGAATTAATCATGCAAACCAACTCCTCCTTCTACCGATGCTGATGGTGCATCAACGATCAACGATTAGTGTAACTGTGTGACCACTTTATCTGTTTGAATTTTTCCGACGTCGAACACAAGCGCGTTAGTCGCAATATTAGCTGTAGATTCTTAGTTAGGATGTCAAGTTCTTTTAGAAACAAGGTTTCATTTTACAAGTTAAAAAAAACTCGACTTGATTGATAAGAGTCATGAAAACAGAATAAAACATCCCCCCCATAATGAATTCAATTCAAATAGTAAAACAAAACAAGTGGTACCTAAAAATTGATAAAATTTCATAAGGCTTTTAGGGTGTGTTGAGCACTCAATAGGTACATGGTTGATGGTATAGGTTGATGCATGGTACATGTTGGTACGTGGTTGAGACACATATCTTTTGATGGTATGTGGTGTTGTTGTATCATGCCTGGTTGAGGCATGTGTTTGTTGGACATCTAGTTGAAAGGTGTCTTTGGTATATGATCCATGTAAGATGATCTGGTTGAGTATCAGTGATAGTGGCAGTGACAGTTACAGTAACAGAGGAAATAAAGAGTCATAATTTAAAAATGTGAAAACCCTATTTCTCATAAGTATACGCAGGTTGCAGTATAGAAAGGTCGCATACATATGTAGACTGCAGTATAGACAAGGCACATACATACATGAACTGCAACACAAACATGTTGTGTACCTATTGGTTTTGTTGGTACAGGTAGATGTTGGTTACAGGTCAATGGAATAGGTTGATTATAGGTTTACATTGGTATATATCACAATGATATTGTGGCAGTGGTTTCATCATTTGAAACTTATATTTCAAGGCGACAGGACGGGGCAAGGATAGGTGGTTGTAGCCACCTTTTGGTTGTAGTCAAAGAACATAAGGGGTTGTATCCTCCTTTTGGTTGTAGTCATATAATCAGGGAGTTGGAGCTTCCTTTAGGTTGGAGCCTGAGAACTAGGTGGTTGTAGCCACCTTCCGGTTGGAGCCGGAGAACCTAGAGGGTTGTAGCCTCTTTCTGGTTGGAGCCAAAGAATCAGGGAGTTGTATATTCCTTCAAGTTGGAGCATGAGAATAGGGGGTTGGATCCTCCTTCTAGTTGTAGCTGGAGAATTGGGAAGTTGGTGCTTCCTATGAATGAATTCTTGAAATATATAATAAAGCATTCTGTGGTTTTCGCCCATTTGGGTTTCCACATAAATACTGGTGTACTAAGTTCTTGATGTGATGTTGATCTGATACTGCTTATGTTTACATGCTTATGATATATATATGATTGGATGCATTCATATATGATACATTGATGATAAACTGCTGAATACTGTTGGTAAAGATAAAGAATATATAATGTGGTTAAAAGTGGTATAAATTGCTCATTACTGATTCACCCCCCCTCTCAGTAATCCAACAAATACCAGTTCTTTTGCATGATGACATGAAAATACTCAGGCATGGGAGATATGTTTGGTCTCCAATTTGACATCCTTATCACCTCCAAGTAATCCCTTTGTGATCATCATTTCATTTATTTACTGTTTCTTTCATCATAATTCTTTGTAAATAAGCCCTGACAAGTTTTCAAGCATCAAGTGGTTAATTGTTATATATTTTATTTTCTTTTGATGAATTAATTAGGATTATGATTGGTTAAATAATGATGGTTTATGGAGTGTGATTATTATATCCATAGTTCACTTCAGTGCAATTCAGTTATTGTACCATCAGTTCACTCCTGGTACCCAAAATCATTTGTTGACATACTTCTGCATTTCTGGACATAATTTGACCACCTGGGTTTTGTCACTAGGACCCTTGACATGGTTTCTTGTTCATTATATCACACCTAGGTCCAACATGGAAGTATCCATCCATGGTCAAGGGTTTTTAGTAAAAAATGTGCCAAATTAGCATCAATTAACTTCTAGCGTGATTCCCCAGGAAATGAGGACGAATCTGAAAATTCCAGAACATGGGTCTTGTGCATGATGGTCCAAATCGAACAAGATGCAAGCACATTTCTGAAATAAGCACGGTTAGGAAGTTACAGAGGTTTTTTTCTAAATATTTCAAACCCAAATTTTGTGTGTGGTCAGTTTCCCAAAAATGTAAAATTTGTTTGAATGAATTATGATTTTGAGGGATTCTATTCCATTCTCCTCCATTGCTCCTTTGTATAAATATGTTGACCAAATTGTATTAAGGGGGGACTATTGTTGTAACTAATTTTTCATTTGATTAATGCCAAAAAAACCTTCTTAATCATTTTTCTCATTATGACTGTGTGAGACTGTGTTCTAAGTAGCTTGCTGTGCAGTTGGGAGGGCCGACAAACTTGGATTGTGTAGCTACATCTAGTACCATAGCTAGGTAACTAATTTGTTGTGTGTGTTATTCCATTTATGCAAGTAATCTATTTTGGAATGTAATTCTAATGGTTAGACAAAAAATATTAATTGTTTCAGTTAAGGTTTAATGATTCAACATCTTTCTTAGTTTTTTTTTCCCATATAGAAAAACTTATATTTTATATCGAAATATACATTTTGCGGTCCCAAGGGACTATTTCAGAAAATATTTAAAGCTTTATCAGAAATCTAGTATCAAAGTTTAGCACCATTATACAACATACATATTCATTGTTCTATCTTATAAATACTAATTTATAAATGGAATTCCATTCCATTTTTTTCTTCATCATCCCATACTTTGTATTTATCGAACAAACTAGCTAGAAATTGGAATGCCTCTTTTGAAATCTTGTCTGGTTGTTGGTTCAATTCTCTATAAATGTGAGTATAAGATGTCCATTCAAACTGCTCCATTTCTGAAGGTATATCCTCAAGAATATGATTTATATTTGGAACATTCACCTCTGCCTTGTGGTTTTCCCAATAAATGACTAGCTTTGAGTCCGCAAGGACTTGTAGCTTGCTCAGCCCCAAGTGTTTGGAAGTGTATAGAAGGATGCATAAACCTGTAAATTCTTCTTTTGTATTTGAACCACGTCCAAGAGCATACCAGAGAAGATAATGATGATGTTGTTTTATATATAGTACTCCTCCTATGCCACATCTCTTGGGGTCTCTTTGGCTGGTGCCATCAAAGAAACCCCAAGGAATCTCTTTATCAAGATTTGGCATGACCGACACACGATATTTATTTCTCTTTGGATCGACCCATAATTCTTTAACCAAATTTTCTATGACCCCACTTATGATCTCAAAGGGGATAATTTTATTGTGGAAAGTATCCTGATTACGTTCCCACCAGATGTTATGCACAAAAATAACATGGAGTTCCTTGAATATTTGAATTGAACCGTCCTCTTTCCATTCCCTAGTACAATATTCAAGGGATGTATTATTCCAGTGCACTGAAGAAGGATTGAGTGACTGATATAGAGAGTTCCAAGTTCTCACTGCATATGGGAAAGATATAAATATGTGAGAGATAGTTTTAACTTCATATTTGCATAGAACACAATAGTTGGGACCAGACCATCCTTGTCTCATAAGATTGTCCCAAGTGAGAAATTTGTTGCTCATGGCTAACCATGTTAGATTTTCTTAAATTTTCATAGCAATATGTTTAACAGTGTATTTATATATTATTTATATATTTAAAAATCATATACCATATACTGAAAATATGAGAATGATAAACAAGCATAAGAAGACACAAAGAGTTATCTTGGAAAAACCCCAAACCTAAGGAAAAACCCAACCAAAATTTCTTAGATAGATTCCTTTTGATAATATAATCCAACCATGAACATGCTCACAATAGAAAAATTATAATGAATAAACCATGATACAAGTCCAACACACCAATCAGAGGTAGCGCACCAAGTAGCTACTGCAACAAAACCATACAAAACCAACACACCTCTTCCCAAAGATAGCACACAAGAGAAAACACCACCAAGAATAATCAAGAACCCTAGTTGCTATATAGCTACATCTTCTCCTTGCCTCATACTTGCACCTTCTTCCTGAGTGAGATACCTGAGTGAGTAATCAAATTTAAATGAGAAATTCATTACCTTATTTATAGTCTTCAAGTCACTTTAGCTGGGGCCGAATTATTCTATGGGAAATTATTTTTCCCCTTTATCTTTTCCTGTGGGATGACTTCTATTCCTGGGTATTATTCCACTATTGAATGGTCTTCCTTTGACTTCTGGAATTTTATTCTCTTCTAAGAAAGGTTTTCTAGGAGGAAATACCTCCCGCAGCTACCAAAACATCAACACTCCCTCTTAGCTAGGGAGGTATTCTTCCAATATGTATTCTAATAGTCCCAAGAATAATATCATAGTATTATGACTATCCTACAATAATATGGTAACCCCAAGGCTACTACGATTTCATCAGTAGCTCAAAACATCTGCCATAGTCTCTACGACTATGTTGCAATCAACTAGTATCACACAACTTACTACCATGCAATCCAGTAGTCTCCATGACTACGCACTGATAAACTAGGAGCACAAAGCTACTACCATGCTATCCATAAATCAACTAGTAGAAAAAAGTTACTACCATGCTAGCCAACAATCAACTAGTATCACAAAGCTACTACCATGTTGTCCAGTAGTCTCCATGACAACGTAGCAATCAAATAGTAACAAAATGCTACTACCATGCTATCCAACAATCAACTAGTAGAACAAAGATATTGCCATGCTGTCCAATAGTCTCCATGACTACATAACAATCAACTAGTAGCACAAATCTACTACCATGCTATCCAACAATCAAATAGTAGCACAAAGATATTGCGATGATGTCCAATAGTCTCCACGACTACGTAGAAATAACCTAGTAGCACAAAGCTACTACCATGCTATCCAACAATCAACTAGTAGCACAAAGATACTATCGTGTTGCCTAGTAGTTTCCACAACTACGTATAAATAAACTATTATCACAAATATACTACCATGCTATCCAACAATTAACTAGTAGAAAAATGCTACTACCATGATGTCCATTAGTACAAAACTACTGCCATAGTCTCTATGACTATGCTATGATGTTTCTCTTCTCTTAGTAGTCCCATTCACACCCATCTACTGGGAAATACTACTACATTACTCCCTCAGTCACTCCACATGACTGATTTGGGAAACCCTTGGCCAAAAGGGAAGCCTACTATAGGATAAACATCACACCTCCCTCTCAATGAGGGTGGACATTCTGCATCACACCAAGATTTTCTATGAAGTACTCATACTTCACTCTAGACAGAGGCTTGGTGAGAATGTCCATTGTCTGCTCATCTGTAGATATGTAATGGAGCTCCACTACTCCTCTCTACACCATGTCTCATATATAATGGTATTTGATCTCTGTATGATTTGACTTGTTATGTAAGACTGGATTCTCTAAAATATTCACACAACTTTTATTATCAAAATATATCAAAGTTGGCTTGAACTCTAGATCAAATAACCCTGCAAGCAACTTCCAAATTCATATTGCTTCATGGATTGCAACACTGAATGCAATATACTCTACCTCTACTGTACTGAGTGCCACTAATATTTGTTTTCTATTCAACCATGAGATCATACCAGATTCCATACTGAAGAAACATCCTGATGTACTTTTCCTGTCCACTGCACTCCCCGCCTAGTCATATTCTGTATAACCTTGCAACTTTACTTCACCACCTGAGACATATCTAAGTTCATATCCAACCATACCATGCAGGTACCTCAACACATTCTTTGCTTCTATCTAATGTACATGTCTAGGATCAACCATGTACTAACTCAAGGTGTTCACTACAAAGCATATGTTCACCCTGGTGTTTACCAGGTACATCAATGATCCGATCAACTGTCTATACATCATGGGATCAACCAAATTTGAAGATGAATCACTCAAGAGCTTCAGATTTTTAACCATAGGTGTGGCCATGGACTTGCAGTCCGTCATCCCAAATCTATGTAGGATCTCAACTGTATATTTTCCTTGGCTAAGGAAAATCTCATCTAGACTTTGCCACACCTCTAATCCCAAGAAATAGTGCAATGTGCATTAGACCTAGATCCTTCATTTTGAAATCTAAAGTGATCCCCCTCTTGCACCCATCTATGAGCTTCTCATCCCCTATAAGGAACATGCCATCCACATATAGGAACAAAATCAATGGGAAACCATATTCAACCTTGTAGTATAGGTTGAAATTTGCATCATTCTTGGTAAACCCCAAGCTCATCAGATAACTGTCTATTCTGGAAAACCATGCCTTGGGTGTTTTCTTAAGCTCGTACAAATCTTTCTTCAATCTGCAAATATGGGACTCCTTCCCATGGATTAAAAAACCTTGTGGCTACTCTATGTACACTTCTTCTTGAATTACACCATTCAAGAAAGTAGTATTGACATACATCTCATGTAATTTACATCCCATAATGGAAGCAATACCAATAATAGATCTGATGGAAGTATACTTTGCTACTGGAAAAAATGTCTCATCATAATCTTCTCCCTCTTTCTGGGATAATCCTCAAGCCACAAATCTCACTTTGTACTTCTCTATGCTACCATCTGCAGCATGCTTGATCTTGTAGATCCACTTGGAAGTCACTAATGACTTCCCTTCTAGTCTTAGAACCACTTCCCATACATGATTCTTCATAATGGAATGATACTCTTCCATCATGGCATCCTTCCACACTTTTTTCTTAGAAAATTCCTCAAAAGTGGAGGGTTCCGAATCAATGATTTTACTCATCAATACCACATAGATGGAAAAATTTTGTGGTCTCTTTCTCTCTCTAAAAGAGCCTTTGGGAGCTTCATGTCCTTCAACTTCTTGTAAAGTGTTCCAGAGCCATGCTGGTCTCTTTCTAGTAACTGTAGCTTCTCTAGGTGGATATATAGGTCTCTCTAACTCTACTATCTCATTATGATATTGTAGAATGTGTTCCTATGGAGTAGAGTCAATCACT
The DNA here is from genome assembly GCA_000966675.3 of Picea glauca. Lineage (NCBI taxonomy): Eukaryota > Viridiplantae > Streptophyta > Pinopsida > Pinales > Pinaceae > Picea > Picea glauca. The sequence goes on along the minus strand of JZKD02S0089006.1, from coordinate 832,829 downwards.
AATGCATCTATTGGAGCCTCTTGATCCTCTCTATCCTCATCCATGTGAGAGTCCCTATATTTTCTGAAGGATGCTTCTTCATCAAATGCAACATCATGACTAATCTCAATCTGTATATGTCCAGGGATGTATATTCTATAATCTTTCTAAGTCTCACTGTATCCAACGAAGGTTCCCTTCTTTCCTGAAGGATCCAACTTTTTTCTCTTTTCCTTGGGAACATGAATGTACATTTGACAACCAAATATTGTCAAGTGGTTGACTTCTAGATTATTTCCAGTGAATACTTCTCTGGTGTATTTTTTCCCAATATCTTATGAGGACTTCTATTCTAGACATATACAACTGTACTGGATGCTTCTTCCCATAGGAGCACAGGTAAGTTTTGGTCATGGATCATCACTTTAGCTACTTCTACAATCAATATGTTCTTTCTCTCTACAACCCCATTCTGTTGCGAGTTGTAGGGAGTTGTTAACTCCCTCTTAATCTATGATTTTCTGCAAAAGTATTTAAACTCATTTGAGGTGTATTCACCTTCATTATATGACCTCAAGATCTAAATATTTATTACAAACATATTTTCCACTAAGGCTTTAAATTATTGAAACTTATTGAAAACTTCATCTTTCACTTTCAAGAAATATATCCATGTCTTATGTGAGTAATCATCAATGAAAATGACATAGTACAAAAATTTACCTAGAGAAGGTACCATCATTTGTCCACATACATATGAATGTATTATTTCCAAGATCCCCTTGGATCTGTTGTCACTGCTTGAAAATATTCCCTTGGCATTCTTTCCAAGTGCACATTCTTTGCAAACTCCATCATGTTCTACCTGCATATTTGGTAGACATGTAACCATATTGCTCAAAATTAGTAGTGCTCTGTAATTGAGGTGAGAAATTCATCGGTGCCATATCTCACTAGAGATAACATTGTTATGTACAAGGGATTTTTCTGGTTGTCCCTTCAAATTATACAATCCTCCCTCTTAGACACCAATCACAGTAGATGAATCAATATTTGAACCCTTTGGCCATAGAAGAACTTGGCCATCCACAAACACTAACCTAAATCCTTTATCTTCTAAAGAAAAAATAGAAATAAGATTCTTCTTTAAGCCTTGTACAAATAATACATCTTTAATTGATATATAATTATGTAACGTCCCCCGATGACCCTAGTGTTGGATTACTGAGAGGGGGGGGTGAATTAGTAATAACATAATTATAATACTTTTTCTTCAAATGTTATATCAATGTAGAATTATTATCCAATAATGAGTAGTAATAAATAAACAATCACACACATACACAATACCCCAGTGTTTTACGTGGAAACCCAAATCGGGAGAAAACCACATAATGCTTTTTCTTATATGTCTTGAAGAATTACAGTCATTGGAAGCACCAACTTCCTTTGTTTTCCAGCTGCAACTGGAAGGAGGCTCCAACCCCCTAGTTTCTCAGTCTAAAACCTGAGGGAAGCTCCAACTCCCCAAATCTCTGGCTACAACCAAAAGGAGGCTACAACCCCCAATGTTCTCTGGCTACAACCGGAAGGTGGCTACAACCACTTGTCCTTGCCCCGTCCTGCCACCTTGAAGTAGAAGTTGAAGTAGAAGTAGAATGATGGAACCACTGTCACACTATCACTGTGAGATATACCACTTTAAACCTGTACCAATAAATCTGAACCATACATCAACCATGCATCAACCTATACCTGAACCTGTACCACAAAAAAGTGCATCAACCATGCACCAACCTGTAATCAACATGTACCATAAAGAAGTGCATCAACCATGCACCAACCTGTAATCAACCTGTACCATAAACAAGTGCATCAACCATGCACCAACTTGTAATCAACCTGTACCATAAACAAGTGCATCCA
>JZKD02S0089006.1:767844-797843 GCA_000966675.3 Picea glauca | reverse complement strand
TGGCCCTTTTGATGTGCTGTGGAGTTAATCCTTGTGCCATGGATGATTGTTTTTCTGTTTTGATGATGTTGAGTTCTTGTCGCCCTGTGCGGACGAAATTTCAGTGATAACACTTCTGATAATATAATCCAACCATGAACAAGATCATAAGACAAAACTAATAATGAAGAAATCCTAATACAATTCTAGTGCACCAATCAAAGGTATCACACCAAGCAACTTTTGTAACATCACCATACAAAACCAATGCACCTCTTCCCATAGATAACGCACAAGAGAAACCACCACCAAGAATAACCAAGAACCCTAGCTGCTATAGAGATGCATCTTATTGTTGCCTCATACTTGAACCTTCTTCTTGAGTGAGATATCTGAGTGAGTGAGTATATGCAAATGATAAAGGTGTCACCTTATTTATAGTCTTTAACTCACTTTAGATGGGGATGACTTCTCTGGGAAATTCTATTTCCCCTTTATCTTTTCCTGTGGGCCGAATTCTCTTCCTGGGTGTTCTTTCACTATTCAATGGTCTTCCTTTGACTTATGGAATCTTATTCTCTCTAAGTAGGGTTGTCTAGGAGGAAATACCTCCCGCAAATACCAAAACATCAACAAAAAAAAGAGTCAATTTACATTTAAGAAAACAATGATGTTTCCAAATGAAGATCCACCACCATCTCTAATTTTGTATAGGATTGTTATCAAAATAAGATTTATAACCCAACTTTGTGGTGTATTCACCATAAGACTGGTTTTTTAACTAGATTAGCTGGTTTAGATCATCATCCAGAAGATGAATAAGGGAAGAAACCAACAGTTTGATATATGAACTCCATTTCGTATCCTTTGGTTCAGGGAGAGATAGATCGCTTTTCAATTTCCATGCCCTTCTTCCTAGAGGAGCGTAATTGGGATATTTATCATCGACCAGAACGTAAATCCATGTTTCACGAAGAAGTATTATGAAATTATGAGAAATACTGTAACTTTCACTGGCACTTTCCCACGGGTCGGATTTGATACGTATCGATCGTCCATTTCTTATCATCCACAGTCCAAAGTTCTGACAAAAGGGAGATATTTTGTAAGAGCCTTACATACAATCAAAGCGTTCTTATAGGTTTTTTTTGGTTCCCTGTACCAATCTTAAATAGTTTTCTTTCCTAAATACTCCGACTGTAGAGCTTGAACCCAAAGAGAATTATTGTTTGTAAAATGCCAAAGGCTTTGAGAATCTAAGGATTGACAAAAAATGTGGATCTGTTTAATATCCCATCCTCCCATAGATTTAGGCATGGATAAAGTAGACCAAGAAACTAGAGAAAAACATCTTGACTCAGCTTTTCCAGAAAAAAGAAATCGTAAACTAAGTTTTTTGATTTTATTGAGTATTCCTTCGAAACCATTGTGATGGATGTCCAATACATGGGAATAATTTCTAGTACTGATTTAACTGGCACCAACCGTCCTCCCCTGGAAAGAAAGCGATTGGTCCATATAGAGATACATTTTCCACCTTTTTATACATCCAGTGCCAATCCTCAAACCTGTATTCATTTTCTTTGAGCATGAAGCCTAAATATTTCACCCCTTCATTAATGGATTTGGACTGGAACTGAAGTAAGTCTTGTATAGTGGGGGATGAAAAATCAGAAAGATTGTGTAGAATCATACAATACTTTTGGTCGTTAATGGCCATGCTAGATACCAAGGAGAATTTATCAAGAATATGCTCTAGGACATGAAAGCAAATCTTGTTACGTGATATGAAAATGAAGACATCATCTACGAAGAGAAGATGTGAGATCACCACTGTCTGTGAAAGGTTTACCCCTATTATTTCATATTTGTTAATAACATTATGGATAAGACAATTAAGGGCTTCAACAATAAGAAGAAAGAGAAGAGGAGATAATGAAAATCCCTACCGAGGTCTCCACGATGAGCCAAAAAAGGATATGGGATGACCATTTATCAGAACAACAAAACTCGTTGATTGAACATAACCCATTATCTAGTTAACCATCTTGATATCCATCCCTATTTGAATTAAAAAAATATTAAAAAAGTCCATTTGACTCTATTATAGGATTTTGAGAGGTTGATCTTGATAGATGAAACACATATTTTTTTGTTTTAATCTAGTGTAACATCTCTTAAGCAAAAGAAACAACATAATGAATTTGGTGGTTCTGTAGAAAACCAAATTGTTCTTCAGAAATTATCTCGGTGAGGATTTGTTTTAATTTGGTTGTGATGGTTTTTGATATTACTTTGTAAACCATATTGCAATAGGAAATGGGTTGAAAGTCATCAAAGGACTCAACATTTTGAACTTTTGGAATGAGGGATATGAACATAGAGTTAAGTGATCCTAAAATGTTTCTTGAAGCTTGAGACTCCCTCATAGATTTAAGCACATCGAATTTGATATGGTCGTAAAAACTAGAGAAAAAATCAACAGTCAAACCATATGGACCAGGACACTTTCCCCTTTGCATATTGGATATTGCTTCCATAAGTTTTCCTTCAGTTACTTATGCAGTTTGGGTATTATTCATTTCATTGATTATGGATCAGGAAAATAGAGAGATAGTCTCCAATATTCCCTTAATGTGGCATCCAATTGGTTGCAATAAAATGAATTTGAAATGTTGTTTTCCTAGATTAGAGATGTCTTTAAAGGATGAATACGTTATGTCATTTTGATCTTTTATTGACCAAATCATGTTCATGTTTTTTCTCATATTGATGAAATTATGGAAGAATTTTGTACTATTATCTCCCTCTTTAATCCATATTGCCCTACTTTTCAATCACCATGTTTCCTCTTCTTTGGATAGGAGTTCCTTTTTACGATATTCCATCTTTTGTAGTTGGTCTATGGTATCAACATCGAAGAGATCTGCCTCATTCAAGGCATATATATCACTTATATGACTTTCCAAATCCTTCAGCTCTACTTCTGCCTTAGATTGATACTCCTTAGCCCAAATACGATACTTTTTCTTAACAAGTTTTATATTTTTTGCCAACTAAAACATAAAGGTTCCAGAGAAAGAAGAGTTGAGGGGGATCCAAGAGGATTTAATCATCTTGATACAATCCTCTTTGTGAAGCCATATATGATTAAACCAAAAAGGAATTGGAGGTTTAATTTCATCTTTAATCATTTCCAAAATAATCGAACAATGGTATGATATTCCACCAACCTCAATCCATGATCGAATATTAAAGGGGGAAGAAATAATACTCTTTGAAGATAGAAAAAGATCTAGTCGCTTTGATATGGCTTCATTACCAGAGCGGGAATTCCTCCATGTGGGAGTGAGTTCGATAGGTTCCATATCAATTAAATTATTAGAAATTATGTAATGGTCGAAGAAATCTTACAAAGGGTATTTTTTGGCAGTAGGGCCCCACACTTCCCTAATCGTCATAGTAAAATTCATATCTCCTCCAAGAATGATGGGACAAGAGCTAACAATACCATTTGTAGATAGTTTTTCCCATAATGGTTTGTGTTCACTATATGACCCGTATATATTCATTGCCCTAAAATTTAAATTTAGTTCTTGAGAAAACAAGTCAATGGAAATGAAATGTGGGGAGGAAAATGACATGAGCATGATGCATGTATAGTTCCATGTAGAAACGAGATTGCCGGATAAACCTTGTGAGTCTATGGAAAGGAATGACCAGTTTCGCATCCAAGGAGATAAAATTTCGTTGGATTTCTCTCCTTCAATCATCATGTCCTGTATCATGTTAATATTAGGCTTATTGTTAAGAATAAGCCATTTTAGGGCCATCTTTTTGGGGGTGCCCTTGAACCCCCACAGATTAATGGAGAGCAACTTACTTTTCCACTCTGAAGGGGGCCTTTTGTTCTGAGTGTCCGATCAATTGTAGCTTGCTTCCCTTTCAATATGTCTTCCCTAGACTGATTCTGAGATTTTGACAAATTGAATTTTATACCAGTGTGTCCCACAGAGGGAGAATCCATGGATAGTCCTCCCGAGGACATTTATTCATTAGTAGGATTTGTGCGAGAACAAAGGGAATATGTTCTTTTGTTATCTAGAGAGTTATCAGAAGAGGATGCAGAATAAGTTTTCATTTGATGTGAAGAAACCCTAGTTGGTGTAGGTGAGACTGGGCCAGTAGAGGTCGAAACCTGGAAATTTACCAAAGGGATGTTAGGTGAATGACAAGGGTAATCATAGTGAAACTGTGATGTAGTAGCTGAATTTATATAAGAAACATTCGTTAAAACTAATTTTTTTTCATTCTCCTTCCCCTTAAAATTATTTTTTTCTTCATTGAAAATTACTTCACACACATGCATGGAAAAAGGAGTCGGTTTCATACCGGATGAATCCAAATGATTTTCTATTGAAATATCCTTTGTAGGGGGTACGACGACTTCTGGTGTTTCCTTCCTCTTTGCAACCTTCAAAATTGGATTTTCTTGTGAATCCTGCGAATGATTCACTGTCAATTTTTTGATCCACTTTTTCCTTGGTGGTTGGGAAAATTTTATATTGTATGGACATGCTTAAAAAATATGACTTACCTTATGGTAGGAAAATAATTGAACTAGAAGGTGCCAATAATCTGTCTTATGAATCCATGATGTAATACCCCTAGGCCGAACCCCACTTGTAAATGTAAATGCAAATGTACTTAAGTTGGTGAGCCGTTTGATATCATTTTTGCATCCACCTTCCATTGTATAGTGCGCACATGTACTGCGCACTAAAATGATGAAGTGTGTACATTCCAGGATACCGTGCGTAACAAATTTAAGTGCGTGCGATTTTGAGGCCAAGAATATTTTGTGTATATGTTGTATTTTATAGGTTGGTGAGCTAGTTATTATAAGCTAGGAGGCTTATGTGATGATTAGGCCGGAGAGCCTAGATGCTAAAGGCTAGTGGGCCTATTTTTGTATATGTAAATACTCATATCATTAATATTATACATCGTTGCATGTAGACCGACCACGATAAAAGAGTATGGGGGACTAAACTCCACTAGTTGGGGAAAGGGGGATAAAAGTTAAGGATAAGGGGCTAAGCTAGGGAGCTTAATCCAAAAAAGAATATTACATTAATATTCCTTAAATTATAAAGTATGTACAATTATTTTATCCTAAGTTTTAAAGATGGGGACAAGTGGGCCAAAGCAGTTCCCAACATGACAAGTGTCAAGTTGGGAACATGCATACATATAGCTTGGACTTAGTTCATTTTCCTATCATTCCATCATCATTCACTCACTCATTCAAGTGTCCTTCATACCTTACTGTACTTGTATCCGTACCTATACCAATACCCATACATGTATCTGTACATGGTTATCTTAGGAGCTGGACTGAAGAGGCGGGTTGTCAGGCTTGTATGCAATTCTCTCGAGGTGAGAGATTTGTTGTGAATTGATTTCCCGAAGGTCCCAAACTGCAACTACAGGGCTTTGAGACTTCCTTTCTGGCCTGTTGCTGAAGCACCAGAAAGGAAGTGGAGCAGCTGAAGGACTGTTGAGTAGAGAAGGGGCACACTTCCTGGGGTGGGACAATCATGTGAGGAATGAGGGATTGTAGGCTGTTAGTTTGAGTCGGCACCTGTGACGAAGTTTTTTTCTCTTGTTTGAGATACATCAACCTGGTTAGGAATCCATTTACCTAGGTAGAGTTTAGTCCCAGCTCGGGGGTGACCCACTTCTGAAAGTGATGAGCAACATGGTCTATGGTTGGGAGGTTCATGGAAGGTCTGTACATAGTTGGTGACATTTTTACCAAAATAAGTGTTAATTGTGTGTTAAATTACATTTTGCATTATTATTTATGCATTTATTTTTATGCGTTTTTCTTGTGTGCGCTGCATGTGTATTTTTATTATTATTCTATATGAATCTTTGCATTTGTAGAATGTATGCGCCTATTTTAAGTTATATATATAAAGTTCCACAAAAATTTGTGTCTATATATGTTTAAATTTTGCATACATTTCAAATTTTTTATGTAGCATAGGTTATTTAGATGCTGGGGATGTTACACATGACCTTCCTTGAAAACAAAGTTCAATATCTTCGTGCAATCCATCTTTCATATTAACCTCCACCTGCACCCATGTGACTCTGTGGTTAGGATTGGTAAATCAATCTTCCTTTACATACACAAAGCGCCTAATACGATTTCCAATTTATTCAAGAAATGATGGATTCTAAAAGATAATAGGTAGTCTAGGATAAAGGGCCCAAACATTTTGAGTTTTCATCGGTTGTTGAATCACATCAAAATCCATATGCCATCACTGAATGGAGAGACCAGAAGGTCCCCAAGACCAATCATTTGTGAGGATTTTATCAACCTCATCTGTCGAAGATAATATCGCATAGAACCAACCATGCACCAAGACGTGAAACTTAGGCATGGAATCCAAAAATAGATCCCAGTTATAATGAAGCCATCCTTTGAGGGCCGATGAGTTGCCCTGTTTTCCAATGAAACGACTAACAATATATTTTTCTTGCAGAACAGGAATGCCATCCAGGGAAATATCATCCCCGACAACCATTTTGGACCTTTCCCGCTGAGGTTTTAGGGCGTATCTGGGTTTGCGTGAAGTATTCACATTATGCGAAACCAATCCTGACGATGTGTCAGAGAGCTCGGATTACCAGTCGTAGGAATGGCAACGTCGGATGCATTGTGGAAAGTTTCATTCCGTAAAGGTGGTGCATCGACGGCTGCATCGTGAGGAATATTGGACATATCGATGGGCCTATATTTAATATTCGATCTTTGCGCAAAAATTGTATCGCTTCTTGGGCTATTCAGGCCATAGTCATCCATCATGGAGATAAGAAAAAAAAGAAACATTCCAACGAATATCCCATCACGTTATTTGGTCAGTCGAAAAAGAGGCACCTGGACGCTCATGTGGAAGAACCCTAGACTCCCGAATAAATTAAAATCCACCCTGAAAAGATCGAAAAATAACGCCTAGCCTCAACATATTTCTTAGTTATTTACGTTCTTTTATTCACATCAATTCACTCAATAACTGTTTGATTTATAAGTTGTTGAAGTAACGGTAGACTAAGTTGTGTGGTATGAACATTGTTGGGCCCTTCGTTTTCATAAAATAAGTTGCACAAGTTATCAAATAGACAACCCATCAAGTTAATAAGGACGAGAAAGGAAGCTTGCAACGTAAAGACGTTGGAACATAATATAGTTTGAAGCCAATGCATAATCACTTTTGAGACAACACAATTACAACATAATAAAGAAGAGAAGAGAGAAGAGGGCCTATAGGTTCTCAAGGAGGGATAGGAACCGAGTGTATTGACTCTCTTTGTATTGTATTGTAATGGGTGGGTGGGTGTGTGAAATATAGGAGAGATGAACAATAGGTAGGAACTGGATTTGTACTACAGATCTATAATGTAGCTAGTAAGGGAAGAGAATAGACCAATTACTATCAGTTGTAGTATTGTATTGAGATGTACCTATTGCTATTTTTATGCTGAGTAGGGTAGATGATTAATGTAAAGCTGCGAATGCTTATTTTCCAAGACTTCTGATATAATAGAAAGATAATGGAGATCAAATTTTGAAAATTCTCTTGGTTTATATTACTTTATGTATCTCTAACATATCATTATGTTTTTGTATGTTCTGAATTACATATTTTTATCACTTTTGGATGTTTTGTATAGTTATGTTCTCATGTATTTGTGTATGGTGTGTTAAGGATATGATCCGAGTAATCTATCTTGTGTTATAATGGTAACAATATAGATGGGTTATAGATCTGTATAGCATTCTTCTTACCCTTCCCTTAGCTCTTTTTTCTCGGTTGTGCTTCGGGTGAGACTTCTTTCCTTTTGGAAAGATGAAAATTTCAGTGCACTAGACTACATCGATATTATTTTGTTGGTAAGCTGAAGAGGACTTTGTTCTAACAACTTTGTGCCAACAAAATGGTTCTGTTGTCAAGACCCTGATTTTACAAGGGAACCTGTAGGGAGAATGCTTCCACGGATCCACAAGTCTGATGTTCGAAAATGGTGGGAACGTAAGTGTGATGCGTTCATACTGAAGGAAGAGGAGTTACGAAATATGAAATGGGACTCCCCCAAGGATTTTGTCTCCTACTCAAAAATATTAAGTGACCAGTTGAGATTTTCTAGGTAAAATTCCTGGAAAAGCTGTTCCCGTGGGTAGATCTCCTACAAGAAGCACCCGAATTCAAAGAATAGGTAAACGAAATTGGTTCTTGGGATACAGAGAAGCTAGCAAATCTTCACCGACTAGATCTCCATATTACTCGAGCAATGGATTTTTGGGTTGACATGTCCTTGGAAGGCTATATCATCGAGTTTGCAATGGAGAACCACCAGTATTTTTCATGAGCCGAAGAAATATTCAAGAAAGGGGCACGGGGAAGATTACTGAGGGAAATTACCCTTTGGATCAAGGTCTTTTTGGTGGAGGAGGGATGATAGTTTTTCCCTTGCGTGATATGGTAACCTAAACCCATGCACTTAGGGTGGGGCAATCTTGGGGCAGGTTCATGACCTAAGAAGGGGAACGAGTTATTTGATAGATGGGGGAAGAGAAAATATAAACAATTGAGTGTGCCTTGTGGAGAGCCGCCATAGTTGAGAAATGGTGTCGGGGAAAGGTAAAGAGAGAAGTGAAGTAGTTTGAAGTGTTGCAGAAAGAAATTAGATCCGGAGGAATGGATGAAAGAAAGTCAGAGGAGTTGTGAAAGTCGTGAAGACAAGAAAGACTGGCCAATCTAATATTATAGGAAAGATAAGTGCAGAAAGAAAGAAGTACCATGAAGAGTAGACGAGATGAGGAAGGTTTAGAAGAAAAGGAGGATGAATGATGTCTGGATCTTGTGGAAGATAGAGAAGATTCAACCTTGAACTCAGGAGGAGTCAACCACAAGGTGAAGTAGGTTACTCCGGTACAAAAAATTGAGACCCCCCATATCAAAGAAACCCGCCCAAAAGTCAGTAAAACCATCCCCTCACCCATCTCCTGGGTGCCTTCAATACCCTATGTAAGCTCAGTACCTTATACTGATGCCGATCCTATTTTTTTGAATTCAGTTAGTTAAGCAAGACCAACAACCATAAACAATGGGAGGATAGTAGGATCTCTTGGTAAATTGAAACTAGGGCCATTAGGATTTATTTTGATTGGAACAAGAACACCGACAATGGTTGGAAACATAGGAGGATTGATCGCCTGATACCCAAAATTATGGGGTAAGGGGGATGAGGACGTAGAACATCATTGGTTTCTATGTGAGGCCATCTAGAGGTCTAGAGGGACCTTGGATGAGAACAAGTTAGTATAATTCCATACTACCTTGAGGGGTCATCCCATCAAATGGTACATGAAGGATATTGAGCATGGAGTACAAAGACATGCCTTTACCCTTGACCAGGTGTGTCATAAATTCATTGTCGAATTCAAGCTGCCTCAGTCAAAACAATAAGCTCTCTCCGAGTTGCACGATATTCAAACGAGAGAGGGGGAGTCCGCGTGAGAATACAGTCATAATTTTAAGGACACTATTGGGAGATTGGCACACCCAATTCATGAAGAACATCAAAGGGAATGGTACATCCAAGGGTTGCTACCCTTGACACGAATCCCATTGATGCAAAAGAGAATAGCCACATTGACAAAGGCTTTGGAACAATCAATGAAGATTGAAGCCATGGTGGGATACATACAGAGCCTAAGGATAACCATACCTCCGGTAGATTCACACATGTTGAATCTCCAAGGATAGATATCTGTTGTCATGAAGAAGATCCAGGAATTAACTCTACTCAATCTAGCACGACTTCAAGTTTGGTGTACAATATGTTACATAGAGGGGCATATGGCGATTGTTTTTTCGTGAATAAGAGGAATTTTCCACCCCTCTACAAGACCAATGGGAGGATTTGTGTAGTTATCGACAACTCTGCCATTTCATGCACCAATTCAATACAACACTTTCCCAATTTCTGAACCCACTTAGACAACCAAATACTGTGAAATATGTCAGACTCAGGGGCACTCACCAAGACACTACCCCATCCTATAGAAGTACTCAACCGCAACCAATACAATACATTGTGAATTATGTGGGTCCACAATGCATGCTACATACCAATGTAGGGAGTTAGATGCACTTGCAGACATACTGGACCAGACTGCATTTAGTATAAACAAAACACCCCAAGGGCTGGGAAGAGGCCGGGGAAGTGATGGTGTAGACAAATTTTGAGGATGGAGGAATGGAGGATGAGGACCAGGTCAATGTTACAATTGTGATGAACAAGAACATATGGCCAGACATTGTCCTCATCTGAGAAGACCATGGTGTTCACACTACATAACTAATGCCCACACAACTGAAGAGTGTCTGGATCTGATCGCAAAGTGGGAGGACTGGGCTCATCAAAGAGGAGATAATTTCATAGGCTAGGAACTCAGGAGTGAAGTCAAATATAGGTTATCGAAATTCAACATCATAACTCGTGGAGGAGAAAAAAATGATGTAGATGCAGACAATCGACCCAAGATCTTGAAAGCAACCCCAAGGATAATAAGTATGATTCTTTGAAACAAAAAATATTTTTCAAAGATGCAGTAGAAGTATTTAAAGGAGAATCTTCTCTAGAAATAAGAGAAAACCATCCTAAATTCACCCTTCAACCCAATATCTCTCAATCTCCTGCCTCACCTCCTGCACCCTGAAACCTTGTAAATTCAAGAGGACCCCGTGACCAGTCTCAAAATATAATGAACCTCTGGTTTCAATTATTCTCTGAGATCTTGGGAGATGAACAAATTTCTGAGAAGTTGTGAAACACCTTCTACCTAATCTTGGGGGATGAGGGAACCCCAAAGACTAATACAACCACCAACCTCCCTAAGAATAATACACAGATAGTACAAAAAAGGAAGGTGCGAACTGGAAAAGAATTTAGGTTTGAATCCTAGTTAGATGACTTTGAAATTAAATATGTCATGCTAGACTCAGGCTCAGATGTTAACATATTACCCAAAAATACTTGGGAGGCTCTAGGGAAACCTTAGTTAGTCTATTCCCCCAATCCAACTGAGAATGGTAACTAAATACTGCATTTTTCCAGTGGGAAGGCTGAAAGATGTGGAAGTGTATGTTGCAGGAGTTAAAACGATAATTGATTTTGAAGTGATTGAAATCATGGGAGATGAAGACCCCTACCCTGCTTTATTAGGAATGGATAGGGATTATGACAATTATGCTTTCATTGACTTAAAGAGGGACACTATGATGTTTGAAGCAGATGGAGTAAAAGTAATCCAACCCTTAGATCCATACATTGGACCTAGATATATTGAGCTAGTGGATAATAACATGGAATCATAAGTTCTCGACAGTTATACACCATAACAACATGGATGAGTCCAGATTACATCAAACCCATTGCAAATGGATTTGTAAGTTGGAGGAGTATACAATTAGTTGATGAGGAATCAAAACTAGATTTTGACAGTTGGCAGTAGGGATCATATGGAATATTTTCAAGACATTGCACAACTAGCAGGGCAACGATATGGATTGGAACTAAGATGAGAGATCACCTAACATACGGAAATACTTCATATTTGAATAGTTTTCTCACGGTTATAGATGGAAAAGTTGCATCAGAGCAAATGATATTGGTTATGGACATAGCCTTGAAGGGTACCCCAACCAGGTGGTAGGCCACTCACAAAGCTTCACTTCTAGATTGGGAGGATGCAAAGAGAGCCATTCGATACATATTTCTCAGAAGTGATCAAGTAACAATAGAGATTAACATGGATTTTTGTGAAGCACAACTGTTCGATGGGAAGTCTGACCCCAGAATGCATGTTGAGCATTGCATGACGTGATGGAAAGTTGCGAAAGTATCATCTCAGTTATGGGTTCACTTATTTTTCCATTCATTAGGTGTGATTCAAAAAACATGGTACATCCATGAAGAGACCAACATACAAATGAACCAATGGTAGACACTACAAGACTGATTTTGTAGAGACTTTTATTTTACTGATAAGACTCCTGAGATCCACCTAATCCTTCAAAGAATTAGGGATATACTATTTACTGATGATTGTGAATCGAGATCAAACCCAATAATATGTTCTGATCATGCCCATTTGATTCATTAAAACCAAGATCACAACCCTGTTAGAATACCGGTAACCCATTGTAAAGTTGATAATGACCTGGAAGAAACTAATGAAGTTGAAGAACCGAGGAACCTCAATATTAAAGAAATTGTCAGAACTAGGGAAACCTAGGATGCTACACCTATTCATACAAGTAGCACCTATACCCATCCTCTAAAGTTGCAAAAAAGGAACATAGGGAGCGAAGACCATCCTAACATAACTTCTATAAGGGATTAATGGGATGAGCAAATCATGAATGAAATCTAGAGTCTATTGTAGGAATACAAAGACCTATTCCTGAAAACATTTTTAGAAATAAAAGAAATAAAAGGAACCATGGGAGAGATGAATATCAAACTAAAACCTGGCTCAAAACCTATGAAGCACAAATCATATTGTCTCAATCCCAAGTTAAAAGAAAATGTCAAAATAGAGAAAAAATGGTTAGGACAGGACTAATCTTTCTGGTCGAAGAATCATAATGGATTATCCCTATAGCAATACATATAAAAAAGGGTACCGAGTCCATTCGGGTCTGTGTTGAATATAGGATTTTGAATGCCACATGTGTACATGATCCATTTTTAAAAACCTTCAATGATGAGGTATTATATCAGGTTGCGGGGAAAGGTGCATATTCATTTACAGATGGATTCTTGTGGTATCATCGGGTCATAATTTCAGACGATGACAAGAATAAGACCACTTTTATAATTGAGTGGGGGTCATTCGCATATAATGTAATTCCCTTTGGCCTAAAGAATATCCCTGCGGTCTTCTCCAAGATTTTTATTTCATCATTTCGATTTCATACACAAGTTCCTAGAAGTATACATGGATGATTAGATGATATATAGTCTGCTGAAAGAGAACATAGGGATACTCCTGTTGATGTTTGATAGATGTTAGGAGTTATAGATAGCTCTAAAATTGAGGAAATGTATTTTCTGTGTACCGCATGGAAACCTACTAGTCCACATTGTTTTCCAGGAAGGATTCCTGGTAGACCCAACTAAAGTTGTGGTTATCCTGAACATGCAACCACCTACAAGTGAAAAAAAGTTGCGCAGGATGCTTGGGAATATAGGATACTATTGTCAGTTCATCAGAAGATATGCTAGGATTAAAACACCATTGGAGAAATTACTGAAGAAGTTCCAAGCATTTCAGTGGACGATTGAGTGTGACAAGGCGTTTGATACACTCAAGGAAAATCTTAGTACGGCACAAATCCTTATATAACCAAATTGTTAAATTGAATTCCATGTACACGTGGATGCATCAGGTGTTTCACTAGGAGCCATATTAGCGCAACCAAGGGAAGGAATTATTGATCACCCTATATACTTTTCCAACAAAAAATGGTCTCAAGCTGAAAAAAACTACACAAAAACTAAAAGGGAAGGTTTGGCTATGATTTATGCGTTGCAAACATTTCGACACTATTTACTAGGTTCTCATTTTAAGTTTTTCACCGACCATTCTATGTTGAAATACCTTGTCAATAAGACTATTCTTGAAGGAAGGATTTGTAGGTGGCTCTTACTCTTTCAATAGTTTTCCTTTGAGGTAATTTTCAAACCTGGAAGATGTAACATAGGACCGGATCACCTGTCAAGAATGGAATCAAGAGAAAGTGGAGGAGCATTGGATGACCAACTCCCTGATGCAGACATGTTCCAGATTGAATCCATTCCAGAATATCTTGAAGAGATTGCTTCTTTCATCAGTACATGGACTTTCCAAAAGAATTATTCCACAACCTAGAAGAGGCACCTGATAGTTCGCACAATATATTACCAACTTATTGCACTCCAACTTTGTAATATGGGACTTGATAGCATTATCAGACGATGTGTCCTAAACCATTAAAGGATAGATATCCTATGGGAATTCCACAATGGAGTTGCAGAAGGGAAGGTAGGAGGGAAATATACAACACACAAGGTTCTCCAAGATGGATTATGGTGGGGGATGCTATTCAAATATGATTAAGTATATGCTAGGTCTTGCGATGTTTGTCAATGAGTAGAGATGCCATCATGCATAGAAAAATTACCTCTTCATTTGGTTAGGGAGATGCATGCCTTTGAGAAGTGGTTTGTTGAATTTATTGGACCAATTAACTCGCCCGCAATACATTCAAAGGACATATATATAATTATCGCAATAGACTATCTTACGTGGTGGTCTGAAGCAAAATTAGTCCATGATTTTTCAATAGATACAACCACTAGATTTATATTTGAAAATATTATTGCTCGGTTTGGATGTCTTAGGAGCCTGACTAGTCATCAAGGGAGCCACTTCATTAGCATCAAAATCGTAACATTGATGACACAATTTAGTATTCAACACCATAAGAGCAATCCTTATAATCCACAAGATAATGGAATAGTAGAGGCACTCAACAAGATTCTGAAGAGGGGACTGACAAAGGTGTGCTGTGAAAACAGGGAGGACTGGGATGAAAGAGTTCCAATAGTTCTACGGGCTTACAGTACTACCACAAAGAAGTTGAACAAGTACACCTCGTTTCAGTTGCTCTATGCGAAGGAATATATTGTACCTACATATTTTATTACCCCTAGTCTCTATATATCTCAAGCTACACACATGATGAATGACACATCAATTGCACAAAGGATTACAGACCTGCATGAACTGGAAGAAGCAAGGTTCCTTGATGATTTCCATCAGTTAGTGGAAAAATCTAGGCAGAAGGATTGGAACGATCAACACATTAAGACTAAGAGGTTTGCGTCAGGTGATAATGTACTACTCTATGATATTTGTTACCAAAAACATCCAGGCAAGATACACATGCATTGGTTAGGGCCATTCCTAGTGGCTGAGATTATATAGTCTAGTGTGGTCAAGATAGTGCAATTGGATGGTGTCCTTCAACTAGGGTGGGTGAATGGCATACGCCTAAAACCCTACAATACCCACACTTAACAAGAAAAATGGTTGATCCAATCCAATGGAGCATGTACAATAGGTAGACTTTGATTTTTTGTTGAGTTTTGTAGCAATGTTGAATTTTGTTTTATGTAATAACGCCAGAGTGTGCTTAGGAGCACCATGACATATTCGTCTCATTTTCATCATTAGGTTTTTTTGTAACAAGCCTACACAACAAAGTGTTATCCGATGTGTCTTCAATCTACTCATCCATACAAGTAAAACCACTTGAAAATCTTTGTGGTCGGGGTAGAATCAATTTTGAACTTTATTAATGACTAAGTCATAGTTACATCATTTCCAGTTGTAGCTTTTATGGAACTGCCGTGAACTGTGAGCATGAACTGTCAAGTATTAAAATTAAAAGTCCACGTAGATACTATAGGTAATATGGCCACAATTCTCAAATGTTAAAACAATAATACCCTCATGCCAACCATGTGTTGAGTAAGCGACCCATTAAAGTCATTATCCGACTAGAAGATCTTACCCCGTTATCAGTCCCGTCACACATCCGTGCCATAGATTGCACTGCTAGCCTAATTACTCATTCATTGATGATTAATTAATGGTATATCCTATTAACTTAGTTATAATACTCCGTAATATTGTTCAGAACGCCATTCTATTCACCTAGTTGTCTTTTCCTGTTGAGTCCCTGCATCCTAGTGCATTCTGAGAAGTAGATTGCCACCTAGTTCCCGATCTAGTGTCTCTACTAGCACTCCATATTCAAAATGAAAAGAATATCGAGAGGAAGAGGCTTCATATTTAAATAAGCATGTTCTTATGAGCTCTATGATCCCAGGATTGAGGTTCTGGGCGATGTCAAAGGAAAATTCGAGCAGACAAAACTCCTCGACTTGGATCTCACAGACATGGCATTTTCCCACAAATTAACATCAACGTGTTCTACAAGATGGAATCTGGGCCAAAAAGGGAGGTGTACTTCTTCTCAAAAGATGAGTTTTTGAATTTGTTCCACTCGAAAATCACGAACCTTCGGGACCTCCCAGTGTTTGAAACCACCGGTGAAGTTGCGTGATGAACCAAGTTCCTGATCAACAGGTTGTATGACAAAAGTTTATGGATCGAAAGACAATACCCCATTCATGCCAAAGATATTCACTAGATAATATGATTATCTTTGGAGGGAGAAGACGTCTCCAAATGATTTCAAGGACCGAGCAAACATGGAAATCAGAAGGGAGAAATTAACTTATATGATCACTTCCATACATAAAGGGGGGGTCACAAAACAAATATTGAACCAATCCTCCTTGAGAAAATCATAACGACATGCTACGTGATCTCTAGCAAGGTCATGCACTTTTACTATAAGGGTGAATGTACACTGGATTCCCTATCAATGGTTGACTTCTGCACAAATGGTGCAATGTTCAATTGGTGTAGTTACTTGTTGGAAGAACCCCTTATCGCTTGTGAGGAAGTTTAAGAGAAGGGAGAAACCTTCATATATAGATATCTCCTTTTGGATTTTTCAATGCTATAGTAAAGGCCACCCACAGGAAGAAATTTAGAACTTGCCGACAAAGGCCGCCTCATAAATATTTTTGAGCCTTGGCATGCAAGGGAAGACTAAAAAAATATGGAGTTCAAGAATTCTACATTCCTAAAGTGATACAATCAATTGATTGAAACCACCCAAAGGATGTGTATACCACACGAGCTTCTGAATTTTCATACAAGGAACATCTTATTTTCTTTGAACCAACATTATATCTTTGTCTGGATAAGGCATGCAAAGCCTTCATACTTTCATACAATACCCATACCATTCTATTTGGATGAGGAGATACTGGACAAGAAAATCGTTTCTTGGCTAGGAGTTAAACACACCCTGCGCAAGTTTGG
This sequence comes from Picea glauca, assembly GCA_000966675.3. Lineage (NCBI taxonomy): Eukaryota > Viridiplantae > Streptophyta > Pinopsida > Pinales > Pinaceae > Picea > Picea glauca. Next base: position 780,778 of record JZKD02S0089006.1, on the reverse strand, counting down.
TGTCCACTATTCATTGCCACAAAAATTGTTAAAGAAGAAGAATACAATAGAAGAAGTAGTGTCGAGCTATGGAAAGGTATAACATCCCCAAAAGTCACCAACAACCTTAGAATCAAAGGAAGAGGAAGAACACTAGTTTCATAGGAAAAAGAGGCCTTTGCCATAATGGCCCAATATTTTGGATGAGGCCATCTTCGCAAGTAAAACCATTAATGAAATTTTATCTTATGCATTCATACAGGAGGTTCTAGCCAAGAAGTCTAGAACTAGTGTGTCCCTGGTAGTCAACCAAGCCAAAATCATCAACCCACAACCTATAATGATTGTGCTACCTTGCACCCGAGAAACCACTCGAGGAGCCCAAAATGTTATCCATATTATCAATTACCTTGAGTATAACCCCAGTATACCTTCCACCATAGTCACTGAGAAACAATCCTCATCACTAACTACAGATACCACGGTTCCCCTACCTCCAAATTCCCTAGAAACTATATTGCAACTTGATATTCCATAAAATTTTCCCTTTCAAGAGAGCCAACCATCCACAACACCACTACTCACACAACTCCCATATTTCCCCCTCCTAGATTCATAGTCTTTGATAACAAAGAGTGACACATAAGTCTCGAAGGATCAGAGCGAAACCCCTTAAGTTCCACCAATAATGCAGGAAAAGACGGAAAAGGAGGAAGAGTCTCAAGCACCATAAGAGACTCAGTCAGGATAAATCACAAACTCACTAAAATAATAGTTGGAACTCATACTGCAAGATCCAAACCAATGTTTATATATGTGACACCTCTACTTAGCGCATGTGGAAGCTATCCCTTTGCTTTTGTTATCCCTGAAGACTAAACTATCCAAAAAGTTGCGAGGATCACTCTAAGGAGAAGAATAAGTTGAGACACCATCAGAGAAATCCATGGCCATCGAGCTTCTGCTTCATATCAGACTCCTATTGGAGGCCATAGTTACATCCAAAGAGATCCCTCATTTTTTGACACTGCAACCAATAAGCTTGATCAGAGACTCAACTGATCACCTAGAGAAACAGGTTCACCACGATGAAACAAAAGATGAGTATTGGTGACATGAAGGAATGGTGGAATAGACCAAAATAATGTAGGAAGAATACTTGAAAATACAGGAAGAAGAGAAAGTGGAGAAAATGAAGGGAAAGCTCACAGAGATCTGGCTAACTTTCATAAAATCAACCCCTCATATGCCAAAATACAATGCCAATGCAACACTAGAGGAACAACTTGGGTTGGTTCAACAAGCATGGGAGGTACTATTAGATCATGTAGAGGACCTTCAAACCCAGTTGTAGGGAATGAACTTGAAGGCTGAGGCACAAACTAAGGAACTCCAACAACATCTAGAAAGAGTTTTCCTGGAAGGAAACAATGCTAGAGCCTTGTTGCACAAAAAGACTACCGAATGTACCACCATATTCAAAGAAGTCAACGACTGGATGGGTGTTATAACCCACCACAAATAGGCATTGGAATACTTGTGCACCAAGATCCAAACACTCAATCAAGAAGAAAATAAAAAAAACAATCCTCTATATCAGCAAGAAAATTTCGATGAAATGCAGCAAGCGAAAAATTCTCTGAATGCTCTGTTTGAAGCTCAAACAGTAGAAAAGAAGGAACTAAGAGCCTTCAAGGACTATTGGTCAAAATTCATACCTATAGATGCATCAGGTTGAGACATTATTAGATGCATAATGGAATGCTCTCATTACATCCAAGTCAAAGGAATTCAACCTCAATGCAACACAAAAATTCATTATAGAAGCTTCATTGCTTGCCAGAAAGTGGCAAGACAAACATGAATAGTTCTAGGAGGTCAAAGTAAAAGTTATCAAGATAGTTCCAAAGTTGGACCCTTTATTTTAAGGATCCAAGGTGGAAGAAAGAAAAACCCCATAAGGACAACAATCCGAAGAAAAGAACACAGAAGAACCAAATACTTGACTCGGGGTGAGTCAAGGATTGTGGTCAGGGCCTGTTGGGCCCTTCGTTTTGATAACAAAAATTGAACAAGTTATGAAGGAGACAACCCATCAAGTGAATAAGGACAAGAAAGGAAACACACAACAAAAATACGTTGGAACAAAACACAATCTGAAGCCAATGCAAAATCAATTTTGAGACAATACAGTTACACCAAAATCAAGAAGAGAAGAGGGAAGAGAAGAGGGATATCGGTTCTCAAGGAGAGAGAGTAACAAAGTGTATTGAATCTCTTTGTATTGTACTGTATTGTAATGGGTGGGTGTGTGAAATATAGGAGAGAGGAACAAGATGAAAGAACTGGATCTATACTCCATATCTAGAATGTATCTAGTAAGGGAAGAGCTTAGAACGATTACTAGCAGTTGCAGTATTGTATTGAGATGTACCTACTGATATTTCTATGTTGAGTAGGTAGATGATTAATGTAAAGATGAAAATTATTATGTTACAATACTTCTAATATAATAGAAAGATTTAATGGGGATCAAATTTTGAAAATGCTCCTGGTTTATATTACTTTATGTATCTATGAAATGTCATTATGTTTCTGTTTATTCTGAATTACATATCTTTATCACTTCTAGATGTTTTGTATAGTTGTGTTTTGATGTATCAGTATATGGTGTGTTAAGGATACGAAATAAGTAATCTATCTTGTGTTAGAATGGTAACAATATATATGGGTTATAGATATGTATAGCATTCTTCTTACCCTTCCCTTAGTTTCATTGTCTCGATTGCGCTTCGAGTGAGACTTCTTTCCTTTTGGAAAGATGAAAATGCCAAAGTACTAGACTACATCGGTACCCTTTTGTTGGTAAACTGAAGAGGAACCTAGTTTGACAACTTTGCACCAACAAGCACTTGATTTCAATGCCATTTGTCTTTACATTTTATTAACACAATTTGATTGAGTACAATAAATAGAATTTTGTTTTAATTTGTTTTCAATACTTTGTTTTTTATATGTTTAGGTGAATGCCAAGATCTTGTTTGAGTCATGTTTACACAAAGATAAGTTGTTTCGATGTGATTTGCAGTAACACCATAAAATAATTGTTATACTGAACATATAAATTATGAATGCAAGTGTAAGGGTTCATCATTTGATTTGCGTGTTTAACTTAGTTTACAGATTCCATTTCTTGCTAATAATTTTAGGGTTAGGTTAGTAGCATCTTGCAAGAGTTAACTCATGCTTCATTGACTGATTTGAAAATTATCTTGAATGATATTTTACCTTTGCTACATTAATTATAATTCATTGGTTTGATGAGTTAATCATCTCTCCGAGTGCAAGAAAACTTGGTTTCCAAGTGAAAGATTGCAACACATGCACATTAATAAGACCGAAACTAATGAACTGGTCATTGTTCATAGGTTTGATTTTTTATTTTAAATGTTTTGATTCCTTCATACACTGAAATATTAAGTATTCATTGATTAAAAAATATCTCACTAGAAACATATCTATGCATAGATAACACATCTTGACATAGTATGCATTGCCATAATCCATGATGATAAATATTTGTGAATGCAAGATTAAGGTGTTTTATCTTTGTATTTCCTTGATTTGGTTTCCTGCAGCTTCGTCACTCACTACAATAACTAATCAAAGAAATGAAAATTTAGTAATATAATCACAAAAGATCGCATGAACATCCACACATGAAATATTGTGATCTAGAGCCTTTATAACACTATGTTGTTTTTATATCCCAATGATAGGTCCTATGGCGATTTGTCATTTGATTTAATTTATTACATTTGAAAGTGTGTTTTGAAAACATTAGTTGTTATCATAGGATAGATTTGGCTTTGATCCTGTATTTCCTATGCTTGCATCTCGAAGTCTACGAACTCTCAGATTGATGATTTAATGTCAAGGATTTATACATATAAATAACTTGACAAAGTAATATATTTATTTACTGCATGGTTTTAAGTTTCAACAATCATTTTAATTATTGTTTTTTAAATAATGAGTTTTCACATGTGTAACAATTGAAGAAAAATTGGGCCAACTATTAATGACTTGGGTTGAATAAAAAAATCACATTTTGTGCAAAATTTCCATGCACAAAACTTTGGGAATTTTCAAATTCTTTTGCTTATTTAACAAATAATCCATACAAATGATTTATATATCAAGAAATTTTCTCTTAATGTTTATGTAATTGATGGTCATTTTATATTCAAGCAATGTGGATATTTGGCATAATGAATCCAAAGAATCATTAAATATGAGAAGATTTGAGATATTTTTTGCAATCATCTCAAAAACCGTTGAGCACGATTTGTTTAATCCTAAAACCATCCATTTTCTAGTGTATGAATAAGTTTCATGTCAATGTGACCATTGATAATTATATTTTTTTACTCTTATTTCTTTGAGAGTTGTGAAAAACAATAAGAATTTTATTATATTGTCCTAAACTTGTGTTCAACAATCAATACCTATTTAAATGGGCACACTGAGAATTGAAAATTGGTAAAAATTCCATGTCAAAATTATTCTCCTTTTTATTTTTGTAGGTTGCAATTCCCTTGAATCAAATTGTTCATAGGCTACTTTTGTTCTCAATGATGCAATATTTTAGCCCAACACTTCTAGGTCCATTTTGATTATTCCCACTCTATGAGCTCTTTTTTAAAATTCCAAATTTTTAACATTCCCTAATCCTTATTCAAAAATGATACCACTCATATTGACTTTGAATATGCTTCCAATATCCTCTTCTAGGTTCCATATCTATTCCTGGGAATACTGTATTTTACCCTGTCCCACTCAATTGTTTTCTTCTTGATCCTCTTTAGTGTAGAAATTTTGAGAATATAAATTTCAATGCAAATCCAAAACTTTTACCTCAAACTTGTATTTTCCTAGATCTCTTTCCTTTGAAATTTCAACCTTGGGGATGATTTGAAATATTAAATTATATAAAAAAATAATTTATTTCTCTTCAACCTAGTTTTATAAGGCATCGCATGAAAATAAAAACAATTTAAGTGTACTTGTATACCACCAATCTATATCCCTTATGGTACATTTTTCCAGGCATATAAGAAATATGAAATTTTGTCTTACATTAGATTATAATAGTAGTAAATCTTCTTCTTTACCTTCTATATATGTGTTAAATTACTTAATCAATTCAAATTTATGTCATTTCAAATCAATGTGCACAACCAACACTAGAATCTACCCAATTAAGAAGATAACATAAGTTAAAAATCAAATATGTTTGTACACAAAATTTGGATAGACATAACACTTCACACACACACACACACACACACACACACACATATATAATATCAAGTACAAGTACATATCACAACTTGATACAAGATAATACAAGTCAAGTTCTACAAACCCTAGCTGCAGAAGCCATAAGAAAACCTTAGCTGCCAACTCCTTGCTAGGAATCACTCCTAATCGAAGTTGTTCATTCCACCAAAGATTCTTAATAAGCTAGAAGACACATTGGAAAGTCCTCCTTGACACCTTCACTTGCATCACAAAAGTGAACAATATAGTCGATCAAGCACTCCAAGTAGCACTAGGGTTTCCAAATGCCACAAAACCCTGGTATTCTTATCTCACAAGAGATACAAAGACCAAGTGCTTTATTTGTTAAATTTAGAGCAACTATTAAGTTTCTTTTCAATTTACTAGATAATAATAACATATGCAGGGTCATTGAGAGAAACACAATCAAAAGATACACAACATTTATCTTGGGAAACCCTCAAGGGGAAGAAAATCCAACAAAAAATTCCTTAATATAGATTGCAAATACAATGCCAAGATAACAAACCAAACACTAGAGAATATAAAACACTGAGCAATGCGCCTCTCTCTTCCTTCTTCCGACAATTGGCAACTGCAACTTCCTTCAAACTTGTAGACTAGATGTGTGACTTGAGTGAGTGAGCTAATGAGGCACCTTCCACTCTTATTTATACTGGCTGATAGGCGCTAGGGTGGTGTCTCTTCATCAAGCAGGTCCAACTTCTTCACTTAGTGGTTAAAACCACTTTAATTAGGCCCGAAGGCTGAATTCTTAATTAGAAACATAATAATTAGGGTTTGACCAATCCACAAAAGGGGTTTGATCTATAAGATAATATAGCTCAATAATAACTAGAGTATTCTTTGCAGTTTCAATATTTCAACACTCCCCCTTAACAAGAAGGGTATTCTACAACATCATTAGGAGAGAGAGAGGGAAACAAAATCAACATCATCTGGAACACTGACTAACATATCTATAAATCATCGAAAGTTTTTCTCATCATCAATCATATCATCATTCACAGTATGGAGATGGAATGGCATCATCATCATTGTTCACAACATGAAGTTGGAACCTAAAACATCAACATCAGTTAGCATAAAAGCAATAACATCAACATCAACAACATCATCATCAATAGAACGAGGCTAGAGAAACATCATCACAACATGAGGTTGGAGCAACAAAATAATCAAAACAGGAGGCTAGAGCAACAACATCATCACAACACAAGGCTGGAGAAACAACATCATCATCATCATGGGACAACATAATGAGTCATGTGTATCAACAACATTTTGTTGTATTCTGAAAATCCCTAGGGATCTGCCCAGGAATCATAAGATTCCCTTGGATATAAAATCCTAATGGAGTTACCACGTGGTACTCTGACAGACCGTCCTTACCAGACCTTCTGGATCTACCCAGGATTCATAAGATTCCCTAGGATTATAAAAATACTAATGGAGCTACCAATACTGACCACAATTAGCATATACATGCACAGGTACTCTGACAAACCGTCCTTACCAGACCTTCAGGATCTGTCTAGGGATGATCAGTCCCCTAGGATATAAAATCCTAACCGAGCTACCCGCTGTTAGTTAGGATACCATATTATCATCAACATTACTCCCCCTTTCGAGGGAGGTCCTTTTAGACTATACCAAGATTTTCTCTAAAGTGCTCAAACTTTACACGAGATAGAGGCTTTGTCAACACATCTGCAACTTGCTCATCTGTGCCAACATATTGGAGCTTTATGGCTCCCCTATGCACCATATGACGAATTTAGTGATACCGTATTTATATGTATAACTTTGAATTGTCATGGAACACATGGTTCTATGTCATTTTTATGCAACTTTGGTTGTCACATAGAATCATGGTTGCTTCCATATCCAAATCAAATAGACCTGTCAACACATTCCGAAGCCATATGGATTCACAACTGATAGAACATTTAGCAATGTATTATTCTTCTGTTGTGCTGAGAGAAATACTAGATTGCTTCCTACTCTGCCATGAATTCATGGTTGAACCCAGACTGAAACAACATCATGAAGTTATATTTTTGTCATAAACACTTCCATCCCAATATGAATCTGTGTAACCAATCAATATGAAGTCATGATATCCATTATAATAGAGACCAAAGTCCAACATACCCTTAAGGTATCTCATCACATGTTTTGCAACAACAAAGTGAACACGTATGGTCTCTACCAGATAATGACTCAAGGTGTTCACAACAAAAGATATATCTGGCCTGGTGTTCGTTAGATACATCAACGATCCACTGATCTGTCTGTACAACATAACATCAACCAATTCTGACAAAGTGTCAACCAGAAGCTTCAACTTTGTTTCCATGGGTGTGTTCATGGATTTACACTCCAACATATCAAACCTCTTCATTATTTCAACTGCATACTTCCCTTGGTTAAGGAATATATTCTCTAGGCTCTACCAAACCTCAAGACCTAAGAAATAACGCATTAGGCCTAGGTATTTAATATGAAATTATGAAATGAGATTATTCTTACAATCAATGATGAGATTTTCTTCTCCAGTTAAGAATAAGTCATCTACATACACCAACAATATAACAGTCTCATCATTCATAACCTTGAAGTAAAGGTTAGAATCAACTTTACTCTTGGTAAATCCCAAGCTCCTCAGAAAAATATCAATTCTTCCATACCAAGCTCTAAGAGCTTGCTTCAATCCGTACAGAGCCTTCTTCAACCTGCATACATGTGTATTGTTTTCTTCAACTTCAAACCCTTGAGGTTGTTCTAATACACTTCTTCTTCAATGAAATCATTTAAGAAGGTTGTTTTCACATCCATCTGGTGTAACTTCCACTTCATTTTAGCTGCAAGGGCTATGATGGTTCTGATAGAAGTGTATCTGGCTACATGAGAAAATGTCTTTTCATAGTCAATACCTTCCTTTTGATAAAATCCACGAGCTACAAACCTTTCTTTATGTTTTTCAATACTTCCATCAACAACATGTTTTATCTTGTATAACCATTTGGAAGATACCACATCGTTTCTCTTCGGTGTGGGAAATATTTCCCATACATAATTATTTAGAATGGATTGGTATTATTATATCATGGAATCTCCCCATTCTTTCATATGAACGGATTCTTCAAAGAAAGTAGGCTCCTTATATACGAGATCACACATCAAATCCATATAACTGGAGAATGGATTAGGTTTCTTGACTTGTCTCATGGTTCCTTATGGGGCACCATACTTCTTTCTATCTTGAATAAGTTCCCTCACCCAAGATATATTTCTCTTGTGAGAGGTCGTCATATGGGGAGGTTCTTAAGATTCTATCATATCATGATATTATTGAATCTCATCATCAGAGGAAACTGTTACTTCCCTCACTGGTTCTGCAACTCTGAGAGCTATAATCTTTTCTTCATATACTTCCTCAAGCTGGCATCTCCTTGATTTCTTGAGTGATGCATCTTCATAAAATGTTACATCTATGTTGATATCAATATGATGGTAACCTGGTATGTAAATTTTGAAGGCCTTTGATACCTCACAGTATCCAACAAATATTCCCTTCTTTCCTGAAGGGTCCAACTTGGTTCTCTTCTCTTTTGGAAGGTGTACAAATACTGGACATCCAAATATCTTGAGATGGCTTACTTTTGGCTTCTTTTCAAAGAATATTTCTTCAAGGGTTTTGAACCCAAATGCACTATGGGATAATATTTTTTGTACATAAACTGATGTTCTTGCTGCTTCTACCCATAAGTGCATTGGAATATCTTGATCATGGATCATGGTCTTCACTGCTTCCATTATAGTTGTATTCTTTCTTTCCGCTACACCATTTTGTTGAGGATTGTAGGGAGTGGTGAGATCCCTCTTAATCCCGACATCTCTACAAAGGTTTACAAACTATTTTGAAGTGTATTCTCCTCCGTTATCTCACCTGAGTATCTTGATTTTTCTTTCAGAGAGATTCTCTATCAAGGCTTTGAATTCCTTGAATTTCCCAAACAATTCATCTTTTGATTTCAAGAAGTAAACCCAAGTTTTGTGATAATAGTCATCAATAAATGACACATAGCATACTTACCCACTAAGAGAGGTAGATGGAATTAGGACACATACATATAAGTGGATGATCTCCAAGACTCCTTCTTCTTTACCGTCTCTCTTTGAGAAAGTATTCTTTATGTTATTTCCTTGTGCACATCCCTTGCACACACCTTCATGGTCAACCTTGAAATATGATAGACTTGTAACTTCTTTGATCAGATATGGTAAGGCCTTGAAGTTGATGTGAGCTAGTCTTCTATGCCAAATTTCACATGGACTCTCGGTGGAGAGAGTTAAGGATGCATCTGAGTGACCTATTAATTTATATAGGCCACCTTCTTCTATTCCAATAACAATTGCATCTTCTATGGTTTTTCCTTTAGGCCACATAAGGACTTCACCATCTATGAATGCAACCCTGAAGCCTTTCTTATCTAAATATTAGATGGAAATCAAATTCTTCATCAAACCTGGTACATATAGTACATACTTCATCTTCATTGGGGTCCTTGAATCAAGTTTGTAATTGGACTCTCCCACTCCTTTGATAGGGTACTGGTAATCATATCTAAGTGTAACTTTCCGGGGAAAGTTATTTTTCGGTAATGCTAGAGAGAATGTCTCTCTAACCTGTCATGTTCTTAGAAGCACCACTATCTATGAGCCAAGTGACATTGATCCTGAGTGAGCAATGATTAATAATAGTCTTCAATATTTTATTTAATCATCTTCATGGGTGGCTCATCATGTTCCCTCTCCAGGTGACATTGATCCTGAGAGGGAAAAGATTACGACATAGTCTTCAATATTTTCTTTAATCATCTTCATGGGTGTCTTATAATCTTCCACTGCATGAGAATGGTGTCTTTTTTTATTTCTCTTCTTGTTGGAAAATTCTTAGCAATATGTCCCATCTTGTCACAATGGTAACATTGATAAGATGAGAAATATTTTTCTCTTCTTTGACCTTTCTGAAACTTCTGGAATCCCCTTGGAGGGTGAGATTCTTTATGGATGAATCTATTTGGGGAGTGATACTCCTTATATGGGTGGGTTTCCTTGTTGAAGTGATACCTTCTATTTCCTCCTTTAGTATGAGCATCTAGAGCTTGATCTTGATCCCTTAATAGTACTACTTTTCAGTTAACTACTCTTGCTTCTTCTTGAACACATTCTTCCCAAAGATTGTCAAATTGTAGTTTTTCCTTTCTGGGCAAAATGGTTTGGATGAATGCATCCCAAGGTATTTTGAAACCATTAAGAGTTGTAATTGTGAGTTCATATTCATATAGGGTATCTCCAATTGCTTCTTGATTTTCCTTGAATTGAGATATCCTAGAGAAATAGTCATGAACTATTTCTCCTTTCTGCATCTTTGTATTCTTGAGTTGAGTACTCAAGTTCATCTTCCAGTTATATTTAATCCTTCATACAATCTGGTTAGGGAATAAAAAATTTCTTTTGGGGTATTCTTATATGTCATTTGAGGGATCAAGTGATATTTCATAGAGTCCGCAATGATTCTTTTGGCCCTAACCATGTCCTTTTGGTACTTTGCTTTCACTGTAGCATCTACGGGTTTTGGTACATTTTCTTTGATGAATCTTGCAAGGTCACTCTCTTCAAGAATGAGTGAAATCCTATACTTCTAGGCATGGAATTTATCCACAACTTCTAAATTGTCAACAAGATTGGTTCTTATAGACATCTTGACCCGGAGATGAGAAAATGACCAAAAATTGAAACTGCTCAGAAATTAAATCTGAACTTACCAGGAGGTGCGCTTGGTTGAGGTGAGTATATTGGTGCAGCTAGGTTTTTGAAATTCCAAATTTTACCCCTTGAAACTGGGCTTATGAAAATTTGGACCGATACTTCTGGTACTGGTTCTAGTTTCCTGGTTTTCTGGTACCAACTAGAAACTATGGTTTCACTTCTTGGAGTTTCTGGCCACAAAAAATGTGCGCTCAAGATTCCAATAAGTTCGCTAGGCTAAGGTGCACTTCCCTAGGTGGTGTTTAGGCTGATATTCCTCTCCAACAAAAATCCCTAATTTTCTTGTATGACAACAATGACATTTTTTCTTATCCAGTGAAAGGTTCTCTCTTCAGCTTAGCTATGCTACCATGTTAAATTTAGAGAAACTATTAAGTTTCTTTTCAATTTACTAGACAATAATAACATATGTAGGATCACTAAGAGAAACATAATTAAAATATACACAACATTTATCCTGGGAAACCCCTAAGGGGAATAAAACCCAACAAAAAATTCCTTAATATATATTTCCAATACAATGCCAAGATAATAAACCAAACACTAGAGAATATACAACACTGAGCAATGCACCTCTCTCTTCCTTCTTCCGGCAATTGGAAACTGTAACTTCCTTCAAACTTGCGCACTAGATGAGTGACTTGAGTGAGTGAGCTAATGAAGTGCCTTCCACTCTTATTTATACTAGCTGGCAGGTGCTAGGGTGGTATCTCTTCATCAAGCAGGGCCGACTTCTTCACTTAGTGGTTAAAACCACTTTAAATAGGCCTGGGGGGCGATTTTGAGATGTAGATCCACTGTGTATTGCTCGCAGATACACTTTATATAGTTATATGAAATGGATATCCACTTTATTTGATTGGAAAACATGATTGATTTCATCCCAACCATGGGTATGTCCACCTCAGAGATACAATTGTTATTTTGGAAATGGCACCTCCCGAAATCTGGTCCCGGGCTCACTCGATTTCGTAAATTGGTGAATATATTGTAATGTATTTCAGACATCAGATGCTCTTCTAACCTCACACATTAGGGGGCATCTGTTATAACCCTAAATTTCTCTACACATGAACACATGGCCTTGGTCCTCTTACTTGCATTTTTTTCCAAAGCACCGTTGAGTTGCTCTTCTTAAAAAACCATTTTTTAGAAGTTGTACGCGCCATGCACCATTAATGCCCGCGTACATACGCTTGTTGCGTCACTAAAACTCATGTACATATTCATGATGCACCTCGTGTTTATCCCATGTGTTAGAGGGGGGTCCCGTATAACTTTTACGACACTGGACTTCAACAATCCCTAACGCTGACTCCAATGTTTTTTTAACGGACTTGAAGAGTTTCCTTTCCAGCCTAAGTCAAGGCCCTAACCCTAAACTAGTTGGTTGACCCTACAAACATAAAAAGTCTAGTTACTTTTAGATTTAGCATTCTTTTTAATGGCTTGATTTACTCAAGAGATATGGCGGTGAAATTAGTGATTTTATAAGAGACGAAGACGAGGAGAAAAACGAAACTTGAAAGAAAAATTACTTCGTATAAAAAGAAAAGTTTTACAACTAACTCTTTGTAACCAACTTTTCTTTAACTAACTTTTTCAATATCTTAAAATGAAGACCTAAAACGAATTTTCGCTTGACTACAAGCTACTTATGTTTCAAGAAATCAGTAAAGAATTTAAAAAAACAAACTCTTTTTCCTTTTTAGCAAATAACCAACTCTAACTACTTTACTAAATTGAATATATA
>JZKD02S0089006.1:730720-764280 GCA_000966675.3 Picea glauca | reverse complement strand
ACTCTTATACTATTGTTCATTTATCATTGGATATAATTGAATGGTTTAAGTATAAGTTGAAAAAGGTTTTAAATTGTACTTGATACTGATTCACCCCCCTCTCAGTATCAACATCAAAATATTGGCAAACAGAGAACGATAAACATTCTATTCCATATACAAGTTAGGGTTAGATGTTATAATGTCAAACATAAACCAATAAAAGTATTCAAGACACCATCATTTGGGACAAGAAAATGCAATTCTTTTATTAATAACACATATATTATACCTTTACAATCTAAGTCGGCTACCATTCCACGATCTTGGTCCAAGATCCTCTTCACCAAGCTCCAAGTGCACCTTGTATGCAATTCTCCTCTCAACCTTGTGGTCTCTTATAGGGAAGTGAATGGGTTAAATGGAGGAAGAAGGTGTTGGACAACTGAGAGTGGGGGGTGAATCAGTTGTTACTGTGCTTAAACAATTATTCTTATTTTAAATTCTTTGAAGTGCTCTTAATGACAATCACAATAATGCAGGAAAGTAAGAAATAGAACATTCAACATCATTGTCAAATATGAAATATACAGAGACAGATATTTTCTGAGGAAACCCATAAAGGGTAAAAACCTCTTCTTCTTTATATGATAAGTAATCTTTACATTCTGTACATTATCATACATATGAACTCCAACTCATTGTGAGGCTAAAATCTCTGTATTGCAAGCTGCAACTTGCTGAGAGCACCGACTCTCTGTTTTCTCTAGCACCTACTAGAAGGAAGCACCAAATCCCTGGTTTCTCTATCACCCACTAGAAGGAAGCACAAAATACCTAAATGTTCCAGCTCCAACTGGATGGAACCACCAACTTCCAGTCACACAGGCACCAGATTTTACAATAGAGAACAACAGTTCTCCCTTGCGCCACCCTACCTCCCTTATTTCTCTGGCTGCAACCAGATGGAAGCTACAACTCCCTATGTTCAAGCACCAACTTGAACCTCTGAGGACAACAGTGCTCCCTAGTGCCTCCCAACCACCCTAAAATATAAAGTTTGATATATTTATAAATTTATCACAATGATACAATATTTATCATTGGCTTACCGGGATTATCACTGTTCTGCTATGCTTCTCTATTCTCTTGTATCAATGTCTCTTTGTCTGCATCTTCTTGCGATTTCTGATCTTCTGTTTTTCTCTACAAGAGCACCCCAACCTTCCTTTAGTGTCTCACTGTCTTGCTACACACATGCCTTGCACTTTCTGTGCTTCTGCCTTTTCTTCTCTGTGCACCATATGCATTCGATGCACCATTCCTCTTCTCTGTATTTCAGCTGCTACACACTCCTCCTTCTACACTCCTGAATCCCCCTCAACAACAACAACCTATCTCTTATTTGTTATGCATACTTATAGTCTCTGTGCACCTTGTGCATGCTATCTTGCCATGATTTTGCATGCTCTCTCCATGTCGAGTGCTCTTCTTGATCATCATCACAACTCTTCAGCTTCTCTGGCAGTTACCCCCTGTGTCCATCATCACTGGGTGTTATGCTAAGATTCCTTCGCTTGTCTAGCAGTTGAGACTCTTCATCTTCTCCATCAAAGTCAAACTGATCCTCACTGTTGTAGTTACAGGCTTCAACATTCTTTCATCTGTCAATCACCTCTAATAATAGTATTCATTCCAATGGAAGATGCCTCGAGCCTCTTCATCTTCTCTAGAGATCACACTGAGGCCTATTTCATTCCTTTGCCAGAAGCCATCAGTCGTTTCTAGTAGTTACACTCTGAAGTGAAACAATACCCCTCTAATCATACTTAATTTCACCTACACCATTGGATTGGATCCGTAGTATCTTGCGTTTATTTCTCATTTCGACATTTCATAATTTCGACATTCTTGTGGTGAAGAGTCTCAATTATCCATGTCCCAAACTCTGAAATGGAGATTGTCTCTTCGAGCTCTTCTCTACAGCTCTTCGATGATGTGACCACCAGTGGTGACCAAGGCCTACACCGAAAAGGTGTTTTCACATTTCTCATTTCGGAATTTCGGGACTCCTTTGATGAAGAGTATCAACTCTTGACTCTCCAACTCCCGGTATCCGAACCTCCGAAATGGGGTAGGATCAATGGTCCAAACTCTTGATGATTCGAAGGTCCAGATCTCTTCGTGATTTCACATATCGCGATTTTGACATTCTTGATGTGAGATTTCTTGACAACTCCAAGTCCTGGTATCCGAAACTTCGAAATGGATTTAGATCAACAACATTTCGACGTTTCACATTTTTTCATTTCGAGACTCCTGTGGTGAAGAGTCTCGATGCTTAACTCCTCCAAATCCCGATATTCGAAGTTTCGAAATGGAGTCGGATCAAAGATCCGATATTTCGTTGTTTCTCATTTCGGCGATTTGACATTTCAGCACTCCTATGGTGAAGTGTTTTGGCACTTCAACTCCCGGTATCTGGGACTCCGAAATGGAGTTATTTCCTGGTCTGCAAATCTCTTTGTTGGTGTGCCTATTTCAGGATTTCGACGTTTCGCATTTTGATGATTCGACATTTCGACACTCCTGTGATGAAGTGTTTCGACACTTCAACTCCCGGTATCTAGGATTTCGAAATGGAGTTATTTCTCGGTTTGCGAAATTCTTTGTTGGTGTGCCTATTTCGGGTTTCAGGTTTTTAGGGTTTCACATTTCTTGATTTTGGGACTCCTGATGACGAAGATTCTTGACTCTTCCAAATCCCGGTATCTGAAACTGTCCTCCTACCTTCGAGATTTCGTAACCTCGCTTCACCTTGCTCTTTAAAGAACGTGCAGGTTCTCCTGGATCCAACGCCGGTTGGACCTTGGGCTCAGATCTGATGTTCATCGGGAATTCTCAATGGGATCCAAAGATCACTGTCACTTCTCCTCTCGGGCTTTCATTGTCCCTGTTTTTCCATCGTTGCATACTCTGATCTTGCCATCAATGACAATCACACTTGCTATCAATGATAATCACAACAATCTCCCCCTTTGGCATTGATGGCAACCCTGAATGACTGTGCTAATATATTTGGACCTCCAACTGTAGAATCTGGTCTGGACCACTCCTTTTCTCCCCTTTTGACATCAATGTCAAAGAAAACATGCTCCCCCTGAGTTGTTGCAGTATTTTTAGGAGGTATCAGATATTTAATCAATACAAAACTCCCCCTAACAAGTTGGACTCTCTTAGGTGTGATATGGGATGACACCCAAGTTCTATTAGAGGTAATCAAATGGTGTCTTGGCTAGGGGTTTAGTAAATATGTCTGCAATTTGTTCTGTGGTTGGAATGTAATGAACCTGAACAATCTGATTGGTGACCTGCTCTCTTAGAAAATGGTATTTAATGGGAATATGCTTGGTCTTGGAGTGGAATACATGATTATTGGACACAATGATGGCACTAGTGTTATCACAATGAATTGGGATCGGTGCAACGTATTTTACCTCTAAGTCTGCAAGTGTCTGAATCATCCATAAAACCCGAGTGCAACAAGTATCAGCAGCAATGTACTCTACCTCTGTAGTTGATAAAGAAATGGAACTTTTCTTTTTACTTAGCCATGCTACTAATGAGTCACCTAGGAAGAATGCTCCTCCACTGGTTCTTTTTCTCTCATCAACACAGTTTGCCCAATCTGCATCTGAATAAGCAATTAACTGAAAATTCTGATTTCTGGGATACCACAGACCATAAGTCATTATTTCTTTCAAATACCTGAATATCATTTTGATAGCTAGCAAATGACTCTGTTTAGGTGCAGACTGATATCTTCCTACCATTCCAACAACATGCATTATGTCTGGGCGAGATGCTGTGATGTACAACAAGATGCCTATCATTGACCTATACGAACTTTGATCAACATCAGGTGAGTCATCATCCTTGCTTAATTTTCATCCAATAGCCATAGGTGTGCTCACAGGTTTAGAATCTTCCATTTGAAACCTTTTCAACATTTCTCTTAGATATTTTTCTTGAGAAATGAACATCCCTTCAGACCTCTGAGTAATTTGCAGACCAAGAAAAAATGGCAGTTCACCTATCATAGACATTTCAAACTTAGACTCCATGGAAGAAGCAAACCATTGTACCAATGGATCCTTATTACATCTGAAGATGAAGTCATCTACATAGACCAACACAATGAGCAAATCATTACCCTCTGTTTTGATATATAGATTTTTGTCTACTGTTCCTCTCTTGAACCCTTTGTCTTTGAGATACGTATCCAGTCTGTGATACCAGGCACGAGGGGCTTGTTTTAACCCATATAAATATTTCTTTAGCTTTCATACTAAGTCAGGGTTATCAGACAGTTCAAAAACCTCTGGTTGTTCCATATAGACTTCTTCATTTAAATCTCCATTTAGAAAAGCTGACTTGACATCCATTTGATAGACTTTAAACCTTTTATGACAAGCATAGGCAAGAAATATTTTGATAGCTTCTAATATTGCTATGGGTGCAAAAGTTTCATCAAAATCTAGTCCTTCTATTTGAGCATAGCCTTTACAGACCAATCTTGCTTTGTTCCTGACAACTTGTCCCTTCTCATTCAACTTATTCTTAAAGATCCATTTGGAACCAATGATATTTTTACCTTCAAGTCTATAAACCATCTCCCACGTATGTTTTTCTCAATCTGATCAAGTTCATCATTCATTTCTTTAACCCAATGGTCATCTTTGCTAGCTTCATTAAAATTCTTGGGTTCCAACATGGATACGAAAGCTATATCTAATTGTTCGGTGTTGTTGATTATCTTTCTCCTTGTTTGTACACCTTTGTCTTTTTCACCAATGATCTGACTTGCATAATGATTCTTTTGAGTGATTCTGGAGGAGGAATTTGAAGTTGTCTACTGATTTGAGTCTATTTGAGTATCTGTGACTTCATTTGATTCAGAGTCTTTGTTTTCTAATTCTTGGACCTATTCATCTTCAGCTTTGGCTGTGTCCTCTGTAGAGGAATAATTACTGTACACCTCTCTTGCTGGGATTCCTTCATCAACTTTTATGTCAATACATTCAACCATTTTATGTAGCCTCTTATTATATCATCTGTAACCTTTACTATTTGTAGCGTACCCTAAGAAGATACCTTCATCAGCCCTGTCATCATATTTTCCAAGGTTCTCATCATTATTCTTTATGTAACATTTACTCCCAAAGACTTTGAAGTGTTTGATTGAGGCAAGTCTCCCATACCACAGTTCATAAGGTGTCTTGTCACTTTGTGGTCTGAGGTGGGATTTGTTAAGAACGTGGACTGCTGTGTGTATTGCTTCTACCCAATAGGTTTGACCAATGTTCTTCTCATTCATCATTGACCTGGCCATTTCCTACACTGTTCTGTTTTGCCTCTCAACTACTCCATTTTGTTGTGGAGTTCTTGGGATTGTGTATTCTCTCTTGATCCCATGCTTATCACAAAATTATTTGAAATCACTTGACATAAACTCTCCTCCTCGGTCTGATCTTACTGCCTTTAACCTCTTGCCTATTTGAGTCTCAGTTAAATCCTTAAATATTTTAAACTTCTCAAATGATTCAACTTTTTTCTTTCAGAAAGGAAACCCAAGTAAGTCTGGAGTAATCATCAATAATCCGCATGAAGTAGTTTTCTTTCCCTGTGCCTTCCTATCTTGATGGTCCACATAAATCCATATGAACTAGTTGGAGTGGTTTATGTGTTGAAGTAAAGCTCTTGGACTTTAACTATGTCATGGTTAGCTTTCCTACTTGGCAGGGTTTACACATTGAATCTTGGGGCTTTGATATTCTCAGAAGATCTTTTACTGCCTCAATATTTTTGAGTTTGATTAGGTGGTCAAAGTTTATATGTCCAAGTCTCCTATGCCATAACCAACTTTCATCATGTTTGCTTAGATGTCACTCTTCTCTATTTTATTTCAGCACATATACGTTATTTTCTGTCCTTATGCCTTTAGCCACCACTTGTCCTGAGTTTACAGACTTTATTTTGCAGTCCTTGGACATGAACACCACTTCAAATCCTTTGTCACACATTTGACTTACACTGAGAAAATTATGTTTCATACCATCTACAAGTAGAACATCTTGGGATTTTCCTTTTCCATTACTTAAACTCACCATCCCTTTACCCTTTATTTTACCTGGAGCATCATTTCCAAAGGTTACGTTTCCTGATTTTCTTTCACTTAGAGATAGAAACTTACCTTTGTCTCCCATCATATGTTTGGAGCATCCACTGTCTATATACCAAGGGTTTGTTTTTCTTTGAGCTGACAACAGTAATCCACACTTGTCACTTTCTTTCTTCTTCCAAACCTTGACATTTCCAGCAGGGGAATTCAAATCCGGTTCATAGTTCCATAATCGACAGTCAACAAATTTATGTCCATAGTTATGACAGATGTAACATTCAATCTCATTGTTCAATAGGTCAAAGTTATTGTTGCAGCATTGTCTACTCATTGACTGTTGATTATTTCTTGACCTCCTTACTTGCATGTCTCTAGACTTAATTTGACAATTTGCAATCTATGAAGGTTTGTTACTTGGCTGTATCACTCTTTGTTGTGGCAAGTATTTATTCCTTTGAAATCTTAATTTCTCATGTCTAAGTCTTAAGGAACAATGTACAACTTTGTGACCAAAGTTAGAACAGTAGAAACAATAGCCATAGAAAAATTCTTTGTACCTAGAAAATGGTTGTCTTCTTTGAGCAAATCAATTTCTTCCATGCTGATGACGTCTTTCAGTAGGGAGCACATTATTTATTTGTTCTACAGATTCAATCCTAGCACCTTTTTCTTTACTCATCCTGGGCGGCTGATTGTCTTCCTTTGTTTCTGCAGGCTTGTTGTTGTCATTGGTTGTAGATTTGACAAACTTGATGGGTTCTTAGTTTCTTGGCTTACCACTACTTGATCCCTCTTCATAACCCAGACCAATTTCCAGCTTTGGATTCCTTTACTGATTCAAAATGGTGGCTAATCCTTCCGACACTTTGATACTTGATAGATTCTGGTGATACAAGGCTTGAAACTTCTCCAACTCTTTCCTAGTTTTCACTACTTCTTCTTCCAGAGATTTACATCTTGCCTTCCTTTCTGATAACCGTTGTTTCAGAATTTCCTTGATTTTCTTTGCCTCTTCTAATTCTACTTTTAGCAGGGCAAAGTATTCATCATGTTGTTTACTGTCTTTCACGAACTGTATCAGAAATTGTTTTTGCTTTCTGTTCTTAATTCTGAGTCTGTCAGTCTCTTCTAGTGCACTGATTAGTTCTCCTTCCATATCAACCACAACTTCTTCTTCATTAGCCTCACTTCCTGTGATTTTATTATCATAATATTATTTGGCCATAAGTATGAAGTCATTTAGTTTATCTTCAATAGAGGAGTCATTGTCTTCATCATCGAAAGGATCATCATCATTGTTTACACAAAGACTTTTCTTCTTAAAATTATTCTCTTTAAAGAAATTTATGTATTTGTGCTTCTCCTCATCATCACATGTCTGATCCTTTCCTTTGTGAGGACATTTATTTGCAAAATGACCAATCTTACCACAGTTGAAACATTTGAAAGGCAATTTGCCTTTGTATTTGCCTGATCCCTTCTTCAGTCTCTTCACAAATTTTGCTTCAATTTCATCAGGCTCAGAATCCTCATTCTTGTCTGCTTTAAATGATGCTTCTCTGGAGGTGGGTTTATCTTTAACTATTCTCATTTCATATGTGGTCAATGTTCCTAGAAGTTGATCAAACTCCAAGGTTTTTAGATCATTAAGTTCTTCTATAGCAGAAACCTTCGGGTTGAACTTATCTGGTATAGATCTCAAAATTTTCTGAACTAATGAAGGTTCCTCAATTTTTTCACCAAGTGTTTTCATTGCATTTACCAGTTCTTCAACTCTCAGAAAGTATTTTCTAATAGTTTCATCTTCTTTCATATTCAGTGTTCAAACTGTACTCTGTAGATTTGAAGCTTGGCATCCTTTACCTTCTCATTACCTTCATAACTGCTAATGATTTTGTCCCACATTTCTTTGGCAGTTCCTAGGTGCATAAATTTTACGAATTCTACTTTTGCAAGCCCACTCAAGATAACATTCATAGCCTTAGCGTTGAAGCTAAATTCTAGCTTGTCATCCTTATTAACTAGTAAAACTGGCTTTACATAACTAGTATCTACCACATCCCAGACATCTGCACCTAAAGCCATTATGTAAGTTCTCATTCTAACTTTCCAGAAGGCAAAGTTTGTTCCATTGAACAAAGGGGCCTTATTGGTTGAATTTCCTTCATGGCTTGACATGTTTAAGATCTAGGATATACCCTTAGATAAAAAGGGGCTGGCTTTGATACCAATTGTTGGACAACTGAGAGGGGGGGGGGTGAATCAGTTGTTACTGTGCTTAAACAATTATGCTTAATTTAAATTCTTTGAAGAGCTCTTAATGACAATCACAATAATGCAGGAAAGTAAGCAATAGAACATTCAACATCATTGTCACATATGAAATCTACAGAGACAGATATTTCCTGAGGAAACCCATAAAGGGTAAAAACCTCTTCTTCTTTATATGATAAGTAATCTTTACATTCTGTACATTATCATACATATGAGCTCCAACTCATTGTGAGGCTACAACCTCTGTATTGCAAGCTACAACTTGCTGAGAGCACCAACTCTCTGTTTTCTCTAGCACCTACTAGAAGGAAGCACCAACTCCCTGGTTTCTCTAGCACCCACTAGAAGGAAGCACCGACTCCCTAAATGTTCCAGCTCCAACTAGATGGAAGCACCAACTTCTAGTCACACAGGCACCATCTTGTACAATAGAGAACAACAGTTCTCCCTTGTACCACCCTGCCTCCCTTGTTTATCTGGTTGGAACCAGATAGAAACTACAACTCGCTGTGTTCAAGCACCCACTTGAACCTCTGAGGACAAAAATCCTCCCTAGCGCCTCCCAACCTCCCTGAAATATAAAGTTTTCTATATTT
The DNA here is from genome assembly GCA_000966675.3 of Picea glauca. NCBI lineage: Eukaryota > Viridiplantae > Streptophyta > Pinopsida > Pinales > Pinaceae > Picea > Picea glauca. The sequence goes on along the minus strand of JZKD02S0089006.1, from coordinate 755,250 downwards.
ATAAATTTATCACAGTGATACAATATTTATCATTGGCTTACCAAGCTTATCACTATTCTTCTATGCTGCTCTGTTCTCTTGTATCATTGTCTCTCTGTCTGCATCTTCTTGCAATTTCTGATCTTCTGTTGTTCTCTACAAGAACACCCCAGCCTTCCTTTAGTGTCTCACTCTCTATATGCACACATGCCTTGTGCTTTTTGTTCTTCTGCCTTTTTTTCTCTGTGCACCGTATGCATTCGATGCACCATTCCTCTTCTCTGTATTTCAACTACTACACACTCCTCCTTCTACACTCCCAAATCCACCTCAACAACAACAACCCATATCTTCTTTACTCTGCATACTTATAGTCTCTGTGCACCTTGTGCATGCTATCTCGCCATGCATTTGCATGCTCTCTCCATGTCGAGTGCTCTGCCTGATCATCATTGCAACTCTTCAGCTTCTTTGGCAGTTAAACCCATGCGTCCATCATCACTGGGTGTTATGTTGAGATTCCTTCACCTGTTTGGAAGTTGAGACTCTTCGTCTTCTCCATCAAGGTCGAGCTGATCCTCACAGTTGCAGTTATAGGCTTCAACACTCTTCCATCTGTCAATCACCTCTAAGAATAGTCTTCATTCCACTGGAAGATCCCTCGAGGCTCTTCGTCTTCTCTAGCGATCACACTAAGGCCTGTTTCATTCCTCTGGTAGAAGCCATCAGTTGTTTCTAGAAGTTACACTTTGAAGTGAAACAATAGCCCTCCAATCATACTTAATTTCACCTACACCGTTGGATTGGATCTGTAGGATCTTGCATTTATTTCTCATTTCGACATTTTGGAATTTCGACATTCTTATGGTGAAGAGTCTCGATTCTCCATGTCCCAAACTTCGAAATGGAGCTTGTCTCTTCGAGCTCTTCTCTACAACTCTTTGACAATGTGACCAATAGCAGTGGCCAAGGCCTACACCGAAAAGGTGTTTTCACATTTTTCATTTCAGAATTTCGAGACTCCTTTGATGAAGAGTCTCAACTCTCAACTCTTCCAACTCCCGGTATCCAAACCTCCGAAATGGAGTCGGATCAATGGTCCACACTCTTGATGATTCGATAGTCCATATCTCTTCATGATTTCGCATATCGTAATTTCAACATTCTTGATGTGAGAGTTCTTGACAACTCCAAGTCCCAGTATATGAAACTCCGAAATGGAGTCGGATCAACGACATTTCAACGTTTCACATTTTTCCATTTCGGGACTTCTGTGGTGAAGATTCTCGGTGCTTAACTCTTCCAACTCCTGGTATCCTAAGTTCTGAAATGGAGTCGGATCAAAGATTCGATATTTCATTGTTTCGCATTTCAGTGATTCGACATTTCGGCACTCCTGTGGTGAAGTGTTTCGACACTTCAACTCCCGGTATCCAGGACTCTGAAATGGAGTTATTTCTTGGTCTGCGAAGCTCTTTTTTGGTGTGCCTATTTTGGGATTTCGGCATTTCGCATTTCAGTGATTCGAAATTTTGACACTCCTATGATGAATTGTTTCGACACTTCAACTCCCGGTATCCAAGACTCTGAAATGGAGTTATTTCCCGATATGCAAAATTCTTTGTTGGTGTGCCTATTTCGGGTTTCAGGTTTTCGGGGTTCCGCATTTCATGATTCCGGGACTCCTGATGACAAAGAGTCTTGACTCTTCCAACTCCCGGTATCCGAAATTGTCCTCCTGCCTTTGGGATTTCTTAACCCCGCTTCACCTTGATCTTTAAAGAATGTGCAGGTTCTCTTGGATCCAACGCCGGCTAGACCTCGGGCTCAGATCTGATGTTCATCGAGAATTCTCAATGGGATCCAAAGATCACTATCGCTTCTCCTCCTAGGATTTCATTGTCCCTGTTTTGCCATCGTTGCATACTCTGATCTTGCCATCAATGAAAATCACACCTGCCATCAATGATAATCACAACATAAGGGGCTAATGAGGGAATGCTGAGGCAATTCTCACAAAAGGAAGCAATAGCTTGGGCAAGGAGGGGAAGTGAAATCAGGCAGATTTTCACTCTTCTTATTCTTAGATTTGAAATGGGACCCCAACACCTCCTTTTATATGACAAAAGGATGGTTATTCAGCTGGGTGACGAGCTATAGCAGGTGGATTAGTTGGGAAACCTCCAAAAGCCCATCAATTTCAACGAATTCCTTGCAACCTTTTATTTTTTGCAACTTTTGCAAGTATACGGGGATGCAATCGTGCATCATGATTATGTACGCGAGATGTAGAGATGAAAAAAGTGTATGCACATGGGAAGTAATGGTGCAGGGTATGTACATCTTCTAAAAAATGGTTTTTTAAGAAGAGCAACTCAACAGTGCTTTGGAAAAAAATGCAAGTAAGAGGGCCAATGCCATGCATGCATGTGTAGAGCAATTTAAGGTTATAATAGATGCCCCCTAATGTGTGAGGTTAGAAGAGAATCTGATAGCCGAAATACATTACAGTATCTTCACCAATGTACCCAATCGAGTGAGCCTGGGACCAGAGTTCAGGAGGTGCCATATGCAAAATAACAGTCGTCTCTCTGAGGCAGGCATACCCATGCTTGGGATGAAATAAATCATGGCTTCCAATCAAATACATTAAATATCCATGTCATATAAATATATAAATTGTAGTTGAGAGCAATACATAATGGATCTACATCTCAAAATCAAAGATATACAAATATAGTATCCATCTTCCAGAAGCTAGCAACACCTGATGGGTGGAGATGAGGTCTTCATAGCTTGAGCAACAACTTCAATATCTTTAAAACTCAGGTAGGAATATAATGGGAGTGCATAACTCACTACCCTGAGGTATTCAATGACTCGTAGGAAAAATACAAGTGGATCTCGATGATCAGGCATAGAACTTTGTCGATTTTGAATCAGGACTTGACTGGACTCTCGGGATGGACGACTCAGGTTGGGTGAAACTTCCCTTGGAAAAAATCATGAAAGATGATCAGAATCAGGTAGCATGACATTTTCATAAGTTCATGATGCAGGAGGAAATGCAAACTCTCCATGTGTTTGGAAGAGTAACCAAATGGAGGAGGACACAACTCTATGTAGTGATAACAACTTCCTAAGGTCATACTATATCCCAATGCTTGACGAACAAATGAAAGGATGTGCTTTTTCCAAGGGTGACTCTTTGTCCTGCCAAAAAGAATACATATTTCCTGTCCCCTCTTTTTGGGATATTTTATTTTTTTGTCTTTTTCAATTTTTTAAAGAGCTTAAAAAAGAATAAAAGAATGCTACGTTACAAAGGAGGAACAAGTGTCGCAAGGAAGCATACTAGTTCTAGGCACAAGGAACACACTAATGCTTAGAGCAAGGAGACATGTGCAGAAAAATGACACTTGGGGAAAATTCCTCCATGGTTCAAGGTGTTAGGTCGCAGAGGAAAAGTGCTGCAAGGCTTGCGTATAAAGCATGCTTCAAAGGTTCATTTGAGAGACACATGGAGCTGACATTAGGCCAAAGACAAAGCTATGCAAATGTGATTAGAAAGACACAATGAAACCCCATTCAATGTAATTTTAATGAGCCCATATAAGGTAAGCTTGGTAGTTTTTTCATGTTTAGAGAGTCTGAAAAAATGTAAAAGAAGACTCTAGGGAGTACCTTTTTTGGAGATAGTCTAGTCGGTTCGAAAAAGGGTTAAAATTGCACCAAAAAGAAGTCTATTCAAAGCCATTTTAACGAGTGTGACAAAGACAAGATCACTTGACAATCTTTTCAATTTTAAGGACTCTTAAAATATATTAAGTATGGACTCACAACATTTTTTTGAATTAAGTCCCCTTAGCCTGAAAAAGTATAAAAGTCACTGAGGAGAAATCTCTCTACGAGATGAATCTCCCGAGGCGTGCCTTTTTCCACAATAATCTACAGGCTAGAAAAGGGGTAAACTCATGCCAATAGATGTTCTTCTAGACCAATTTAATGAGTGTGAAGAAACAAGGTCACTCGACGATATTTTCAATTTTAGGGAGTCTGAAAAGAGCTTAACTATGGACTCCGTGGGGGTTCTTTTTTCGTAAGTAATCTCCAAGGCCCGAAAAAGGTGATAACACAAAACCAAGGAGAATGTTCCTTTTTAGAATATTTAGTCCCTTAGGCCCGAAAAAGGGTTAAACTTATTCCCGAGAATACTCTTCTAGCGAACCAAATTTCCTAGAGCATACTTTTATTTGTACAATTGACCGTCCAGACCAAAAAAGGGGTAAACTACTGCCACTTAGATGCTCCTTCTATTAGCACTCCAAAATTTCTTAGGCTGAGGGAAAAATTGACAGAGGTAACCACACAACCACTTGGAGTCAAGGATCTATCCCTCCAAGACTCAGAGAGGGATCTCTCTATATGATTTAACTTTGTTTGGATTGGATATTAGGCTAGCTATGAGAGTAGAAGGTTTGTTTTTGAGTTTTTGTTTGACACAACAAAAGAGGGCCATTGGGAAAAATGGAGTCAAAAGTTATAAGGTGATCAAATGAAGGAATAACTGAGATCATATGTAACAAGACAAGGTAGTCATGTTAGTGGATCCTTGTGATTTGTGAGATGGAAAACGAGGAACATATTAGGATTCAATTCAAATGCAGAGCAGTGATACCTGAATTCTATATTCAAACTTCAGAAGAAAACATGAATATTGTTTTAAGCCATGACAGGGTGTTTGAAACAAATCCTGAAAATAATATTCTTATAAACAATAAAGAAATAAACAACATGTGAAACCAAAGAAGAACAAGTTACATCAAGAAGCACTTCACCACATAACTATGACAAAAGAATCCTGAAACATAATGTCTTTGTATTCATCAAAAGGATCACTTACAACCTCCTCAAAATATTTACAATAGATAATATTTCCATACCATCCTTCCCTTCAGGTCCAACAAATATGCTATATTATATTCTATCTTTTATAATATCCCATTACATTCAAATCCTACAGAGTAGGGGATCAGATCCCTTCCTTGTTCGTTTCTAGATATTTATGAAAATACCCAAAATAGAGATTTGATCTCCTTTCAAAATCATACGATATATCTTGAGTTTCTTACAATATATTTGATTTTTACCACCGAAAGGGTAAAAATAGAAATAACTGCCTGTTGACCACTATCCTAAACCTGGGGAAAATACAAAAAATCCCCAAGAAATAGGTTATGCTTTGAATTTATTAATAAACCATAACTAATCTGATATTAGCCTGACACCAGCATATTGAAGATGTGTTATAATTGGAAAATCATCCTGGAAACCTTGGAGAACATTGAGGAATCCATTTTCCTTGATCTGAGGAGATTTCTATGCTTTTTTTTCATAATAGAACTTTCGACAGCCAATGAGGTCAAAACATAGTGTATTTAGCTGCCGATTTTCTGGGAATGATTTTCGATAGGTAATTATGGACTTTGAAACTGATCTTAGCTGGAGAAAACTATAACTTCTCCTGAACTGGTAAAAAATGATTGAGTTTGATCATTAACCCTAATTCATCTATCATAGCCACCTTATTTCATATCAAGGGTATCTTCAGCTAGAGTGTCAAGGCTGAGATGAGCTTTAGGTCTTAGCTTTTTGTGGACAAGATTGAACCTCAAAACCTTGTTCATGTTCTGCAGTCTGCTATTCTGTTTGAAGAGCTTCTTATTCTTGTTCTTTACAATCTCATATTTAATGGCCAACTGATCCAATGCAGAGCCAATTTTGAGAGATGACTTTATAAGAGTCTCATTCTCTCTTTTTATATGTCTTTCTAATACCTTTAACTCAACAAGTTCTTCTTTCAGTTTCTAGACCTTAGGTTTTTTGCTAACCCTTTTCTTTGATGATGTTCCAGGTATTCCTTCTTTTGGAGTTTCCATTTCTACAGCTAATGGATCTGAATCCGAATCTAAATATGGCAGATTTAGGGAATTTTTTATTGTAGATTTTTCTTGATCCTCTGCATTCTTCCCAAATTCTAGCTTCCTATTTGTTTTCTTTGATTTTGATGGGGAAATTTGTGTTGCAATTGCTATAGGTGACAATTCTCTCCTCTTTATTTTACTTGTTCTTGGAGAAGTTAATTGCTGTGGGGAAGTTTATCCTTTCTTTGGTTGAAATTCTTGTACAACTTCTCCCCAAAACATAAGATAATGCCAAGTCTTACTTCTTCTATTGAGATCCTCTTACACTATCAGTTTGATCAGACCATGATGAAATAAATTGTTGCTAGCCTTTTGAGGTTTGGCCTGAACTTTGGAAGCCATATTGATAAGGCTCTTAAGAAGATAAAAAGACACATTCAAAGGTTGCTTACCAGTGAAATGAAGAATCAATTTGAAATGGTAAAGCACGGTCCTTCCATATCTCCCCTCATAAATGATGTAAACCTGGATAATCTTTAGCAATATTTTCCATTTCTTCTCCTAGTAGCTTCTGGGAATATCCTTTTTCCATTTCATATTTTGATGCTCTTCTTTCAGAAATGATCTAAAATCAATTTCCTTGATTGAGGTGGTCTTAAACCACCTTTCTCCTTCATGAGGCATCTCTGTGGTTGTTTCTATACTAGCTTCATCTATCTGCATCACAATAGGCCCAAGTTGAACTTTAAATCCATCAAAGATTTTGGAAAATGCGTCCGTGATACCTTGATGATACCCCTGGAGCTTCTAGAAGAACATGTAGCATCCAACATCTTTGAAAAATTCGCAGGCCTCAAGGTGTGCCTCAAGGTATGAAGCATCCTGCAATTCCTTTCGAAGGAGAGAACCTCCTGTTGAGATAATCATCACCAGAAATCCTAATTTTAAAAAAAAACTGGGATGATGACAGAGGATCTAGGGTATGTAAGGGAAAGAGGTGGAATCAAATGAATGTGAAGGCAGGATAAAACGATGAAAGTCAAGAATATCGCCAAAGGATGGAAGGTTTGGGAGACTGTGGTCCGATTTAACACAACCTTCAAACATACAATTGACCAGTTCAAATAAATGAGAAGGTTCATGAACGTTTTTTGATCAATTGGATTGTATGGGAATGATCTCAAGTTATGATCATTTGATTGGACACGTGAAAAAAAAATCATAATCCCTTCTGAAATTGGACGAATGATAAATGAAAGCATTTTTGGCAGCATAACAACAAATCATCACTTATGTACAACCGTCAATATGAGAGTGATAAGACCCTTTTTAAACCCTTGAGATATTCATTAGTTTTGGAATCTTATGACATGCGTGAATAAGCCATTTAGCTACCGAAATTTTTAACTTTCGGTAGCTAACAACTATACGATTTCAACCTTTAGCTACCGAAAATCAAACTTTCTTCCATAATTAAAATGTGAACCAAATAAATGAAATCCTTGATTATGCCACTTTAAACCTTCAACAAACTCATGTGGATACATCATAATTCAAACTTACCATGTGAAAACATCTAGTTTTAACCTTTAACCTGGATATCTATTTGAAGCATTGGATATACCACTGGACCATTATCCATAAGCGCCTTTTTCCGCAATACTCTACAGGCTGGAAAAGGGGTAAACTCATGCTAGTAGATGTTCTTATGGACCAATTTAATGAGTTTGAAGAAACAAGGTCACTCGACGATATTTTCAATTTTAGGGAGTCTGAAAATACCTTAACTATGGACTCCGTGGGGGTTCGTTTTTCGTAAGTAATCTCTAAGGCCCGAAAAAGGTGATAAAACAAAACCAAGGAGAATGTTCCTTTTTAGAATATTTAGTCCCTCAGGCCCTAAAAAGGGTTAAACTTATTCCCGAGAATACTCTTCTAGCGAACCAAATTTTCTAGAGCATACTTTTATTTTTACAATTGACCGTCTGGACCAAAAAAGGGTAAACTATTGCCGCACAGACGCTCCTTCTATTAGCACTCCATAATTTCTCAGGCCGAGGGAGAAATTGACAGAGGTAACCACACAACCACTTGGAGTCAAGGATCTAGCCCTCCGAGACTCAGAGAGGGATCTCTTTGTATGATTTAACTTTGTTTGGATTGGATATTAGGCTAGTTATGAGAGTAGAAGGTTTGTTTTTGAGTTTTTGGTTGACACAACAAAAGAGGGCCATTGGGAAAAATGGAGTCAAAAGGTATAAGGTGATCAAATGAAGGAATAAATGAGATCATATGTAACAAGACAATGTAGTCATGTTAGTGGATCCTTGTGATTTGTGAGATGGAAAAAGGTGAACATATTAGGATTCAATTCAAATGCAGAGCATTGATACCTGAATTCTATATTCAAACTTCAGAAGAAAACATGAATATTTTTTTAAGCCAGGACAGAGTGTTTGAAACAAATCCTGAACATAATATTCTTATAAACAATAAAGAAAGAAACAACATGTGAAACCAAAGAAGAACAAGTTACATCAAGAATCACTTCACCACATAACTATGACACAAGAATCTTGAAACACAATGTCTTTGTATTCATCAAAAGGATCACTTACAACCTCCTCAAAATATTTACAATAGATGATAATATTTCCATACCATCCTTCCCTTCAGGTCCAACAAATATGCTATATTATATTCTATCTTTTATAATATCCCATTACATTCAAATCCTACAGAGTAGGGGATCAGATCCCTACCTTGTCTGTTTCTAGATATATATGAAAATACCCAAAATAGAGATTTGATCTCCTTTCAAAATCATATGATATATCTTGAGTGTCTTACAATATATTTGATTTTTACCACTGAAAGGGTAAAAATAGAAATAACTGCCTGTTGACCACTATCCTAAACCTGGGGAAAATACAACAAAATCCCAAGAAACAGGTTATGCTTTGACTTTATTAATAAACTAGAACTAATATGATATTATCCTGACACTAGCATATTGAAGATGTGTTATAATTGGAAAATCGTCCTGGAAGCCTTGGAGAACATTGAGGAATCCATTTTCCTTGATCTGAGGAGATTTCTATGCTTTTTGTTCATAATAGAACTTTCAACAGCCAATGAGGTCAAAACAGAGTGTATTTAGTTGCTGATTTTCTGGGAATGATTTTTGATAGGTAATTATGGACTTTGAAACTGATCTTAGCTGGAGAAAACTATAACTTCTCCTGAACTAGTAAAAAATGATTGAGTTTGATAATTAACCCTAATTCATCTATCATAGCCACCTTAATTCATATCAAGGGTGTCTTCAGCTAGAGTGTCAAGGCTGAGGTGAGATTTAGGTTTTAGCTTTTTGTGGATAAGATTGAACCTCAAAACCTTGTTCATGTTCTGCGGTCTTCTATTCTGTTTGAAGAGCTTCTTATTCTTGTGCTTTAAAGTCTCATATTTATTGGCCAACTGATCCAATGCAGAGCCAATTTTGAGAGATGACTTTATAAGAGTCTCATTCTCTCTTTTTAGATGTCTTTCTAATACCTTTAACTCAACAAGTTCTTCTTTCAGTTTCTAGACCTTAGGTTTTTTGCTAACCCTTTTCTTTGATGGCGTTCCATGTATTTGTTCTTTTGGAGTTTCTATTTCTACATCTAATGGATCTGAATCCAAATCTAAATATGGCAGATTTAAGGCATTTTTTACTGTAGCTTTTCCTTGATCCTCTGCATTCTTCCCAAATTCTAGCTTCCTATTTGTTTTCTTTGATTTTGATGGGGAAACTTGTGTTGCAATTGCTATAGGTGACAATGCTCTCCTCTTTCTTTCACTTGTTCTTGGAGAAGTTAATTGTTGTGAGGAAGTTTATCCTTTCTTTGGTTGAACTTCTTATACAAATTCTCCCCAAAACATAAGATAATCCCAAGTCTTATTTCTTCTGTTGAGCTCCTCTTACACTATCAGTTTGATAAGACCATGATGAAATAAACTGTTGCTAGCCTTTTGAGGTTTGGCCTGAACTTTGAAAGCCATCTTGATAAGGCTCTTAAGAAGATAAAAAGGCATATTCAAAGGTTTCTTACCAGTGAAATGAAGGAGCAGTTTGAAATGGTAAAGCACAGTCCTTCCATATCTCTCCTCATAAGTGATGTAAACCTGGATAATCTTTAGCAATATTTTCCATTTCTTTTCCTAGTAGCTTCTGGGAATATCCCTTTTCCATTTCATATTTTGATTCTCTTCTTTGAGAAATGATCTGAAATCAATTTCCTTGATTGAGGTGGTCTTAAACCACCTTTCTCCTTCATGAGGCATCTTTGTGGTTGCTACTATACTGGCTTCATCTATCTGCATCAAAATAGGCCCAAGTTTAACTTTAAATGCATCAAAGATTTTGGAAAATGCCTCCGTGATACCCTAATGATACCCCTGGAGCTTCTAGCAGAACATATAGCATCCAACATTTTTGACAAATTCATAGGCCTTAGGGTGTGCCTCAAGGTATGAAGCATCCTGCAATTCCTTTTGAAGGAGAGAACCTTCTGTTGAGATATTCATCACTAGAAATCCTATTTTTTTTTTTAAAACTGGGATGGTGACAGAGGATATAGGGTATGCAAGGGAAAGAGGTGGAATAAAATGGATGTGAAGGTAGGATAAAATGATGAGATTCAAGAATAGCGCCAAAGGATGAAAGGTTTGGGAGACTGTGGTCTGATTTAACACAACCTTCAAACATACAATTGACTGGTTCAAATGAATGAGAAGGATCATGACCATTTTTGGATTGATTGGATTGTATGGGAACGATCTAAAGTTATGATCATTTGATTGGACATGGGATAAAAAAATCATAATCCCTTTTGAAATTGGATGAATGATAACTAAAAGTGGTTTTGGCAGCATAACAACAAATCATCACTTATGTAGAGCCGTCGATATGAGAGTGATAAGACCCTTTTTAAACCCTTAAGATATTCATTAGTTTTGGAAACTTATGACATTCATGAATAATCCATTTAGCTACCGAAAGTTTTAACTTTCAGAAGCTAACAACTATATGATTTCGACCTTTAGCTACCAAAATACAAACTTTCTTTCAAAATTAAAATGTGAACCAAATAAATGAAATCCTTGATTATGCCACTCTAAACCTTCAACAAACTCATGTGGATACATCATAATTCAAACTTACCATGTGAAAACATCTAGTTTTAACCTTTAACCTGGATATATATTTGAAGCATTGGATATACCAATGGACCATTATCCCTGAGCACCTTATCATGAAATATCCTTCAACCTGATCATAAAAGTTTCAAGATAGATGACTGGAAAACTAATGGCCTATATTATAGGACCCTAACACCTTCAAATTTAATTTTGGTGAGCGTGAAGGGAAAAAAGTTTGCCTGACAATATTTTTGTGTTTAGAGAGTCTGAAAAGGGCTTAAACAAGACTCTAGAGGGATACTTTTCTCAGTTAATCCAAACAAGATCAAAAAGTGTAAGTGCAGTCTTGTCGGATGTTGCTTTTGTATTTCAAAGTGAGCTTGAAAGACAACAAAGTGCGCTCATTTGGGAGTCCCGAGGGTGAGGCCAAGAATGATGGCACACCAGACAAATGAGGCTCAATCTCGTAATCATGTTAAGACTAACAAGGACTCCCAAGCCTATAGTCATTACAAACAACAAGGATGCCAAAATGCAATAAGGATCTACCTAGGGAATCCATGTAAAGGTAGGCTCTACCACCTAATTACGACACTTCTAGAGAAAAAATGAAGGTTCTGTGTCGCATTTCGATGGGGTCGATCTTATGGAAAAGTGGAAAATACAACGAGATGTAGAAAGTGGAGGTGAAATCCTAACTTATATGCAAAAAGTTGGAAAAAAATGACTTTTACCAAAGGATACCAAAAGTGACCGATCCCCAAAAGGTTACAAAAAAAAGAAGGAAAGTGTATCATAACATCCAATAGGAAACTCAGAAACAGAACCAAATGATTTCCAAGCCAGGAAAAATGACAAAGGGGGTCAAAAAAGTGGCAAAAAGGGCCAAAAAAGTCTATAAAAAGAAGCTAACAACTCATTTTCACCATTGCATTTTGAAAATTGACCAAAACGAGAAAAAACCCTTTACTAAAGAAGTTGATTCTGGGAGCTTCAATGGACGAAATGAACTTCCGTTCAGACCAATTAAGTACAAATGCACCCCCCTTGCATTTAAATTCTTCATTTAAGCATTTATTTTTGTTTTTGAGGGGGCACACTCTCCTAAAAAGAGTGGCCCTGCATGTACACATGATGTTCAAGGACAACCCATGTATGTACTCCGACAGAAAACACTCTACCCACATACATACACGACTGTGGCCAAAACAACCTGCGTACACCCTCAAAAGCTTCGAAAAAAATTTAATATGCAAGAGCTAACTCCCTTTTATATGCCATGGAACAAGATGTATGCCCATTGGAGGGAGAGGGAACATGAGGACATTGATGCACTGGTCAAAGAGGATCCTGTTTCTATTTCTACATTGAAACAATGTGGTCTATGGAAGTTCTTCCAGTGTTCGTTTATGAGGGAAAAACCCAGGCTACTGAATGCCCTAGTTGACTACTGGAATCTGGGTGCATAGGCCTTTATGATAGATGAAAAATCATTGACTCCAATGACTGAAGATATCTACTTCTTGACTGGCCTCTCAAGGAGAGGGGAACCAGTCAATCTGTGGACTTTTCCCCCTGGGAATTCTAACATCGAGGATTACAATTAGATGTATTGGTAGGCCAACATTGAGAAGGTAGGTTCTCAGGTGCCAATTCACAATATCATGAGTTTGTCTCTGAGAGTGATCTTGTTACTTATTGTGTGGATTATTGGATCCATGACCCTTCATCAGGCTTCTTGATCACACATGCATTGTGCCATTCAGTGACAAGAGGCACATATATTTTCCTAGAGTATGAACATGCTCACATGCATGAAGAGACATCTGGAAAAGTGTTGGCTACGTAGCAACAAAAACTTCGGGTATGGAACTATTCTTTTCTCGTTCTTCTTCTTCGAGAGTGCCCATCTTGAGTCTTAGAGAGACTGTGTGGGGGAATCTGGCCTCCTTCCCAACAATATGCAGATGTGAAACATTTCTTCCATGAAAAGGGGGGAGGGAGGACCATAGAGGCCTTTGCTGACACATTTTTTGACTGGAAGGCACGATGGATTCTAGTGATATAGGACTACCCCTATGCTGGAATAAAATTTTCCAGGGATCCAGACATGCCCATGCCTTCCGGAGAGGAGCAAGGAGAGATAGGTAACATATATTTTTTTAACATTATTTAATTTTTAAATGTTTTTATATATATCATTTTTATGTGTGTACTATAGTGCTAACTTTTGTGTACCTATTATGTACAGATGTGGGACCAGTGTGCCTGACGGACTTTGCAAGGAATCGACGATGTCCTTGACTAGAGGTGGCACCAACAACAACCGATGGACCAACAGCCACATGAGGACCTCCAGCTAGAGAGGATGAGAGAGTTTTGAGGTGGGTGGAGCGCAACCTCATTGTGCTCACTCATACAATACCTATGGCCGAGATCGAGGATCTCTCGCCTTCTATGTAGGCTCATGTAGTGGGGGTGCCAGGGACTTGGGTCCAGCTCTTCCAACATTTATCCAATGTCGTCATTCACTATGTCAGGGCCAATAAGCCTCGAGCTTAGATAGGCTATACTTTTATGTGTTGAGTGCACCATTGTATATTGTTTGAGGGCATAAGCCCAACGATGTATACTAAACTTTGTTTTTGAGGCGTTCGTACCCACCTATGTACTCCTAACATTTTTTGATATATATATATATATATTTACATATCATTCATCTTATGGATCACATTTTTTTTTTAAATGTATGTACATGTGTATGTGTGTGCAACATTCTAATCTAATACTTGATTAGCTAGAGTATCTGTCATATGATTAAATCTCCTAGGAATATGGTTATACATAATGTAATAAAAGTGACATTCTAAGAGAAGTACCCTAAGGAAAACTCGGTGCAAAGTAGGATCATAAACATGGTAAAATCCATTCAACTGGGACACAACTAGTTGAGCATCTAAATAGACCCAGAGGTGTGAAATGCCTTGCGACAAGGTGCCACGAAGCAATTCTATTATTGCATTGTACTCGACGACATTGTTTGTAGCGTCACCTAGACAAATACCTTCAAAAGATAGCAACTGGTCTCCATGTGTGAAAATCACCCAAGCTATGGAAGCAAGCCTCCGAGTGTGTTAGATCGCTCCATCCATGAAACCAAAGAACACCTCTGATTCACTTGACATCTGCCATAGTGAAAAATAAGACATAAATAACTACATGTCCATAAAAAAAAAAGACAAAAAACTTTATAAGAACTATACATATGTACAAGAAGTCACCCAGGTGACCAACCTAAGAGTAATAATTCTTGAGGTAGATCCCATTTCTAGGATCTTCCAAGGAATTTCCTTCATAGTCAACCAGACGATAAGCGCCCTTATTTAAGACCTCTTTCACGATGAACGGTCTGAACCACATGGGTTTGAATTTTTCTGCCCCCAAGGGATCTTTGTCTTTATCATAGACCAAGATAAGATCACCTTCAGAGAAAATTCGAGGATGAACAAATCGATCTTACTGACACTTGACTCATTTCTTATGAGCCTCATTGGTTGAGACTGCATCACAACACTGCTCATCAAGCTGCTCAAGATATAATAGGCGTTCCTCAAGCGGTGAAGTGTCCGACAATAATTCCACTGCCAAATTTAAAGACAAGATCTGGAACTCAATAGGAAAGACTACTTCTAGCCCGTATACGAGTTGAAAAGGTGAGAAACTGGTGGTAATATTTACAGAGGTTCAATAGGGCCACAACGTTGAGTACAACATCAAATGCCAATTTGACTTGGAAGAATTGATCGTCCGCTGAAGAATAGTCTTAAGAGACTTATTCACAACTTCAACCTCACCATTCACTTGTAGGTAGTAAGGTGATGAATGTTCTTTCCTCAACCCAAGATTTGATGTTAACTCTATCATCATTTGTTTTTGGAAGTGACTGCCATGGTTAGTGACAATATCCTTCAGGATGCCGAACCTTGCTACTATCTGGTTAAAAATGAAAAGAGCCATTGTTTCTCCATCATTGTTAAATGTTGGCATAACCTCAACCCACTTTTTGAAGTAGTCTACTACTACGATGATGTAACAATGCCCCCTGGATGAAGCTAGGTGACATGTAGTAAAGTCAATCCCCCACTTGGTGAAAGGACCAACAACAATGATAGGAAACATGGGAGCAATATGTTCCAACATCTTCCAAGAGAAGATCTGACATGGGTGGCACTTCTTGACCGCCTCGACGCAATCCTTGATTAACGTGGGCCATAAGTAACCGAAACATATAATATTTTGGGTTGTTGCCAACCTAGAAAAATGCCCACCACATGCTCCAGTGTGGAATTAGTTCAAAATGAGCTCTGCTTCCTCGTGTAAAAGGCATTGATGAAGAATTCAATCTACACCTCAATGATACAAAGTGTCATCAAGTATGAGATAGTTTCGTTCCTAATGGTGAATTCGTTGATGCTCGTCGTGGGAAGCAAAAGTAGGGAACTTCAAAGTCTAGAGATAGACTAGTATATCTCCATACCAAAGGTTTGAAGATGAGATTAGAAAAATATCTCCTTTAATAGGATATTCTTCGAGCGTGGCATCACTAGATTCGACCAGAAGTTTCGAAAACAAAATCCAAGTCATATTCTTGGAGGATTACAATCCATTTACTGATTTTTCCACCAATGACCCGTCGTGTCAACACATATTGGAAAGGGTTCACAATGACAATGAGAGTGGTGTTGTGAAGCATAATGTAATGACGGAACCGCTGGAAAACATGCACTATTTCCAAAGAAAGCTTCTCAACATGGGAATAGTTGAGTTCCGGCCTAACCAGGCCTCAACTTAGGTAATAAATAACTTGCTCCTTGAGTAGATCATCCTCTTCAACCAAGACCATGCTGATGGTAGACTCTGCAATGACCGAGTACAACACAAAATCTATGTTATAATCGAGAGGCCAGAGCAGAGGGGTAGACACAAGGGTGTGTTTCAACACTTGAAAAGAGCACTGAGCGGATTCATCCTAATAGAATGGGATTCCCTTTTTAAATAGACGCATAAACCATTTAGTGATCTTGGCGTAATTCATGACAAAATGCCGAAGAAAGTTTGCTTTCCCCTGTAAGATCTAAAGCTTGGGTATTGTGCACGGGGGAGGAAATTGAACTATCGCCTCAAACTTGAGAGGATCGACCATGATCCTTTTTGTCGAAACAATGGAACCTAAGAGATGACCTGACGTCACACAGAAATGACACTTGTTAGGATTCAAGCGAATCTTATAGTAGAGACATCGTTCGAATATTAGTCAGAGTTGTGTGGGATGATCAGATCTCTTGTGAGAGCATGATGTTAGATCATCAAGATATTTCTTGAATATATGTCTAAGGTTGTGGAAATAAAATGAAATGGCCCACTAAAAAGTGGCTCCAACATTCTTCAGGCCAAAAGGCATCTTACGATATGTGAACGTGCCCCAAGGAAAAATAAAAGTTGTTTTATGTTGGTCTTTGGGTTTGATCTAAATCTGGTTATATCCCTAAAAACCATACATGAATGAAAAAACATCGCAACCTATGTACTCATAAAAAATATGATCGATGAATGGGGTGGGAAAATTATCTTTCAGACAAGCCTTGTTCAATTCATGGAAGTCCATGCACACGTGAATCGTATCCTATTTCTTATTAACCAGAACAAGGTTTGACACCCATTCTGTTAACTGCAGGAGGTATATAAAACCGACTTTAAGTAGTTCCTCTACCTCAACCTTAATTGCATCCACTTTCCAAGGATTTACTGGACGAAGCTTCTGTTGAACTGGCTAGGCATCAGGATAAGTTGTTATTTCATGTTAAAAAATTATGAGGTCTAGGCCTGGAATTTCCTCATAAGACCAAGAAAAAATGTTGCAGAATTCCTTAAATAACTCTGTATAAATTCAAATCTATTAGGGGGAGTAGTCCGCTCTGACAAAAACATTCTCCACGATACTAGGAGTTCTAGAGATATATATGGGAATCATTTCAGTTATTCTTGCCATATTACCCTTGGCATAAACTACGTGCATAGCCAGAGGATTAATAGGACAAGACCTATCTCCATTCACAGTAAAAAAAAATTCACCTACCTCTATTCTCCTTAAATCTAGGAGGAAGTAAGATCTATGATGGAGATCATCCGAGGGTATGTTTGGACCAGTCAATGCCTCAAGAATCACCTCTTCTGAGGGAAAGACCATGTCTAAAGGATATGTAGTGGCAAGAGAACCTTGAGCCCAAATAGGCACGAGAACTGGATCTAACTCTTGTGCAGGAGTCAGATCAGGGTTGACCGAAGCTTGCTAGACAATGTTGTATGAAAATTCAGCCGCAGACAAGGGCATGGCCATGAAATAATTCTATGTCCCTTCCATAGAATTCGATGGGGAAGGAAGAGTCCATGAATCATGAAATTAAGTCATTCGAAACGATGACATTTGAAAAATTTCAACCCTAGGCTGGTCGAGGGAAACCGATATAAGATTTACATCGCCAGAAGGTGGTGGGTAATTGAAAGTACCCAACAACGATGGACACATACAAAACCCTAAGTTGACAGTGTCAGGCTGAAGATTATCAATCATAGAGACTGTGAATGCCCCCGATGAAGGGTCAGGATGGCAGAAAGACAACTGGTCAATGGTCACAATTTGGCCCTCGTGTGGAAACAATAAGAGCCAAAAAACTGTAGCAACCACTACATGCATTGCATAGGTCCAACTCCTTCCTAACAAAAGGTTGTAGTCAAGAGGCACATTGACCACTTCAAATTTGACAAAAATGGTCTTTCCTCCTAACTGCACGGGGAAAGAAGGAATGATTCTATGTGGTCTGAATGAATGATCGTCAAACCCTGTAAGAAACGTAAGTGACAGAGACAGACTGGGTTGGCCAATGGCATTCCAAAATGTTAATGACATCACATAAGTCAAGGCACCCTCATCAACCACCATATGGAAGATATTTTGAGTAAAATATTTCGTGGTGTAAGCCACTACCATCTGAAATGCAACGTGGTAAGGAAGATGAGGTTTCAATTTGGTTGGATCGAGAATGATTTCTCCCGGGTTACAAGTCTTTGTGAATCCCAAGGCAGATAACAAATATTTTCTCTGTGTAGGGTAGCTCTAGAGGACTTCCAAAGAAGACATCGCACAAGGGGTTTGTGCCAAATATTCCACAATGGAGTAGTTTTGGGCAACCCTCACATTTGGATTATGAGAAGCTTTCTTGAATGCACCTTTGAGGATTGCGTGTCATTGTTTCATGCATATTCTTCTCAATATGGAGAGGGACTGGTGGGTTTATGGCTTCTTTTCCCTTTTTAGTAGATTCTAGCATTCTGTAATCTCAAGCCCTGGTCGGTATATGATCGTCACCTTTCAACATGTAAAAATTCATGGATGGGTTATTACCAGTAGACATGGGGGGTCCCTGACTGCCCCCTTCCGTGCTTGAGGATGATGAAGCTTGAGCCATGTTTTTCCCATATAGAAATGGGTTCTTCAGAACAATAGGATATTTTTGCACCAATAGCTTTTGAGCTTCCGCGAGTCGAGGGCACAGGTGAGTCAGGTGGTTCTCCATGCAAAGGTTACACAGATACTTCGACTTTCTCTTATTTGTTTTTCCCCAGCCAACATTGCTATTATCCTTTTTGTCCCCTTTACCCTTCTTGTTCTATTTGTTTTTCTTTCCTTCATGCTACTGATTGGCCTTCGGGTTCATCGACTGCACACTATGTACGTATGAAGTTTGGGTAGGGGGAACAACCGAACCGGAGGTCTGGCTGACCGTAGTATGTTGTATAAAAAATTGTTGCAATTGATTTGAGAACAAATCAATGGAATTTCCTTGTGTTGAGCGCATGATACCATCGACATGGGGTTCATACTTTTGTTTGGCCTTGTTGAGGCTGGACCATGGTGCATCTGAAAAAATCTCATAGAGCATGCCAGACTGAGAGTAAATAAGTTCAAGTTGTTGCGCTCTCATTATCGCCTCCTCCTATGAAAACACTCCAGAAATTGCTACATCCTTGGATACAACAGGTACCAAAAACTTCAGGAACCATTCTAGAAAGAAAGTTGGAGGGACTTGTACCTTAAGCAAGCTCTTCCAACACCATTTTTCTCGGATGTGATCATAGATGTGGCCGGACTTAGTCTCCTCAAAGTTGGCCATCAATTCGGTGCCGACATCGTATCTCACGAGTAACTGGAAATGGTTTAGGAAGACCATCACCAAGTCATTAATGTAAGCATACCTCGAGTGGTTGAGATCAATATACCATTTTGCAACACCCTCGATAAGAGTGCGTTGAAAAAGGTGCAACTGGATGGAGTCATATCACAGTGAATTTGACGAGCACCATAGGTGAAAGGTTGTCACGTGATCACCTGAGTCTTCGCCAGGCTTTCCTTCGAATTTTGGAATATATGAGGGAAACTTAGTCGGCATGGGGGGCCAACATGTATCATGAAAAATTGGGTCGTTGAGTAACCTTGACAAGTCTGGGAGATGTAGCATTCCTAGAAACATTAGTTTAGGTTGAGTACTATGTATAGGAAAAAGGGGTCCTAGATTTTTACTGGCACCAGGTTGCTAGGAAAAGTTGGACTATTGGTTAGGGTTCTAGTATAAACCATGGCCTTGACTAGCGTATAAAAACTGTTTTTGCTGAGATATCATCGATCGACTCCGGTAATTGGATGACATGGATTGGGTGAGGATTTCTCCCTACATTATGTTCTAAGGATTTTGGAAGGGGATGCCCCCAGCCGATCCGACGGGCATAGGTACTGAACCCTACCTGGGGTTCCATTAACCATGGAAGGGGTTTCCCCCGACCCTCATCCCTTGTGAAGGAACTGATACCTGCCAAGGATTCCAAATCCCCTGAGAGGATAAAACTCCTGTACTTTCCCCCTGTGTAGGAACAGTACCCTACATACGGTTCTTTTCCCCAAAATCAGGGTTTCCCCCACCCGAGAAGACAATCGAAGAAAAAGCATTATTCCCAAACATGCTGAACAAAGAGAACGACATAGATCCCACTGACGTAGTGTAAGATGAAGGTCCTAGACTGCCTACTCCAAACAAGCTGTAATTAGCATTCGGCCCGACGGGTTGTTGGAAAGCGCCATCGAGCGAGGGGGACGAGGGAGGTATATGAACTCCATTGTAAGGGGCAGCATTAAAGGGGACTAAAGTGCCCCCATTTGACCCTTGCACTAGAGAGTTTGAGATACCTACCCCAAACCCATGGTTTGTAAGGTGGAGTAGGTAAGGACTGAGTTCGAATCAAAGACGAGCATCCCATATGAGAATGGAGGGCCCGTCGCACTCTGTTTAAACAGAGCAGTGGTCACCGCCAATGAAGGTATCAGACCACTGCTCAAGGTAGAGGGAGTCAATACCACTGTGGTCTGGATTGGTGAAGGTGGTTTAGGAGGCAAGATACCCCCTGTGGTAGTAGCCAAAACGAGAGTATGAGGACTCCCGAATGAAGTAGCAACATTTTCTTCCATGGCTGCTTGTAAGACTAACTGGCGCTCAGAAGGTGTCACCTTAGGAGGGCCAACTTGTACTAAGATCGGTGTCGACAAGTCAGTAATCAGAGGGTTGGTTGACCTGATAGAATCTGCCCCAAGGTCATAAACAATAGGTTCCTCTAGAGTCAAATAGTCTCCTCTTGGGGTAGGCTTAGGCACAGTTTCCTACGACCTGGTCGCTTCGAACGACCCTTGTTGGTCAAGTATTCACCATAACAGTGGAGGAGATGGATCTAATGCAACCGACGGTAGGCCCTAAAGCCTTTGAGACCAATGAAGCTCTTGATATTCCACTTTGTGAAAATATCAATTCACATAGTAAGGCTTAAATAATGATTGAAAACCAAGAACACACTAGAAAAATTCCTATAAGACAAATCAAGAAAACAACTATCTAGTAGGAAGAACAATTACGCCATCGAACACTAGAGCAACTAGCCGGTGCAAGTGAAACTCAAGAATGGAAGCACCCTCTGGGTATACCTTGTGAAATGTGACCTGAAGTCTACCCTAGGTACCGTGGTATACCTCCGCAGTCACCCATGTAAGTCCCTAGAATATGGGCAACTAAGTTTCCAACTCACAGTCAGTCACCAAGCGGGTATAGTCGACAACCGCGTTGATCACAATGAGCAGGATAACAAGTCCAAAACCTATCGAGGGTATCGAAAGAAAGTGGTCTGGAAGACAACAGAGGACCTCAAATGTATTCGAGGTCCATGAAGCCCCGTAGGAAAATGAAATCGGTAGTACCCCCACGACAGATCTTTAATATGCGTTCTCCACTACGTTTAGTATGACTTTGGAGGGGTTATCTCCACTGCCTTTCCTCACACAACCTCGTGTTTAGACCATGTGTTAGAGGGGGGTCCCGGATAAATTTTACAACACTGGACTTCAAAACTCCATAAAGCTGACTCCAATGTTTGTTTAACAACCTTGAAGTGTTTCCTCTCCAACCTAATTCAAGGCCCTAACCCTAAACTAGTTGGTTGACCCTACAAACATAAAAAGTCTAGTTAATTTTAGATTTAACATTTTTTTTAATGGCTTGATTTACTCAAGGGATGTGGTGATGAAACTAGTGATGTTTTAAGAGACTAAGAAGAGGAGAAAAACGAAACTTAAAATAAAAATTACTTCGTATTAAAAGCAAAGTTTTACAACTAACTCTTTGTAACCAACTTTTCTTTAACTAACCTTTTCAAGATCTTAAAAAGAAGACCTAAAACGAATTTTCACTTGACTACAACCTACTTATGTTTCAAGAAATCAATAAAGAACTTAAAAAAACATACTTTTTTTCCTTTTTAGCAAATAACCAACTCTAACTACTTTACCAAAATGAAAAGAAAATCTTTTTTTTTTTTTTGAAATTGCTTTAAACAGAAAAACTGAAATAAATCTTTTTTTCTTTTTTTCAAAGCAAGTGAAAGGGGTAAAAAGAACACTAAAAAAAGACTGAAACAAATACTTAGCCCACTACGGATCAGAGGGAATCACTCAAGAAACCAATAATGCAGATCTATAATTCACAAGCTAGCTTAAAACCCTTTCAAAATTAAACACAAGAAACTAAAAAATACAAGCAAACTAAACTCTAACCCAGGTTGTGGCTATAAGACATAGACTCTGTACTGATCCAAGAAACCCTATGAAGTGTAAACTTCAATCAGGAAAGAGGCCAACTCCCTCTTTTCAAATTTTTTTCTTGAAATAGAGACGCGGGCTGTTGCATCAACAACCTGCGTATTTACACAGGTTGTTTACTGAGCAGAGCACATATGTACACGGGAAGACTCAAGACATGGTGAGTACACCTATGTATCTTTCCAAAAAAATAAAATATCAGAAAGACTTATAGGGCAGGGACAATTGGTATAACCCCTGAAGGTGACCAAAATCCCTTGACAGACTCAAAAAAATCAACGGAAACTTGAAATGCAAACAAACCAATCAAACAACCCAAAATCCACTAAAAAACCCTAGAGGTTCCCCAGTATGGTCGCTAGTTCCGCTGGTAGGAAAAACCCACCTTTATCTACACTAGGGTTCATAATGTAGGCAGATCAATTAACCTTCTAAAATTCAATTAATTCTCTATACTACCCCAAAGATACCAAAACTCATATGAAGAAAGAAAAGAAAAAGGAGATCAGGTAACTATACCTCTAATCCCATGTCTGGTTATGACCTCCTCATGCTTGGAAGTACCACTGACTTCACGCCTCCTCCTAGGGATGACCTGCATCCAAAGATTGACAAACAAAGAATGAAAAGCATGCTATTCCATATGAAATTTAGGTTTATATGTTAGAATGTCAAACATAAACAATCAAAAGTATTCAAGACACCATCATTTGGGATAGGAAAATGTAATTCTTTTATTAATAACACATAGATTATACCTTTACAATCTAAGTCGTCTACTATTCAATGAACCTGGTCCAAGATCCTATTCACCAAGCTCCAAGTGCACCTTGTATGAACTTCTCCTCTCAACCTTCCGGTCTCTTTTTGGGAAGTGAATGGGTTAAATGGAGGAAGAAGGGGCTAATGAGGGAATGCTGAGGCAATACTCACAAAAGGAAACAATAACTTGATCAAGGAGGGGAAGTGAAATATGGCATAGTTTCATTGTTATTATCCTTAAATTTGAAATGGGACCCCAACACCTCCTTTTATATGACAAAAGGATGGTTATTTGTCTGGGTGACGGGCTATAGCAGCTGGATTAGTTGGGAAACCTCCAATAGCCCATCAATTTCAACGAATTCCTTAAAATTTTTTATTTTTTGCAACTTTTGCAAGTATACGTGGGCCGTAATGGTGCAACATGCGTATGTACATGAGTTGTAGTGATGAAAAAAGTGTATGTACGCAGGCCGTAACGGTGCAGGGCACGTACATCTTCTAAAAGTTGGTTTTTTAAGAAGAGCAACTCAACAGTGCTTTGGCAAAAAATGCAAGTAAGAGGTCCAAGGCCATGTATGCATGTGTATAGAAATTTAGGTTTATAACACAATCCAAAAAATGGGATTTGGTATTTTACAAAGATCAACATGATCAATCCACAAAAGGGGATTGATCTATAATATATTATCTCAATAATAAGTAGAATATTCTTTGCAGTTACAATATTTCAACATTATTTTCTCCTCTAGTGATTCTCACAAACCCTAGCTTCCTTGTTTCCTTAGGGAAAAACTATAACCCTATCTCTCCCATGATTTTTCTCAAGAGACATGACACTTAAGAAAAATAGAGAAATTTCATATGAAGAAGATTATAATGAAAGATATTAATTCACTTTAATTCTCACATTTCTAATAGTGTGTGAGTACATGAGTGAACAAGAATGAAGTGATGGAAATGATCTGTCTTCCATTTATTATATGAAAGGTGAGGGAGGCCAATAATAAAAAGTGGACCTATTCCATTACAAGGAACCTAAATACACACAAGATATTCCCACATGTGAATCACTCCAACAGTAGGTGACACATGTCAAGTTCCAAGGCATGCACATTGAACAAGCAAGGATCCAAGATTGAATTATTCTTAAGAAAGGTGAAACACTCCTTCTGCAAACAAATCCAAATCTCCAATGCGTCCTCGTAATACATGTTTACCTTCAATTCCACCACACCTGCATGATCACTCCTCAACCCAAACATCCTCAACAAAATTACAAACTGTTGGAAGATTGGTTGTCATTGATGTCAAACCTAGTCATGGGTTTTGGACCGCAAGATTGATGAAGGTATTTGGACATGAAGGAAAATGCACATGCAGATACAACACCCATGGATGGATAGTATACATCATTTTGTTTCCAGTGG
>JZKD02S0089006.1:712554-724635 GCA_000966675.3 Picea glauca | reverse complement strand
CACACACACACACACATATTGAAATTTTAGCCTTGGGGATGATTTGGAATAAAAATTTCAATGGAAAATACTTCTATTCAACTCATTTTCACAAGGAAACCAAAGAAAATAAATACCATTCAAGTGTACTTCAATACCACTAAGATACAACCCTTTGGGCACACTTTTTCAAGCATATAATAGATCTAAAATTTCTTATTATGATAAATTATAACAACACTAAAATTGCTCTATTATCTTCTAGATATGTGTTAAATCACTTAACTAATTCAACACTATGTTATGTCAAATCAACATGCACAACTTGCACTAGAATTTACCTAATCAAGAATATAACATAAGATGAAAATCAAATATGCGAGTACAAAACATTTGGATTGTTGAAACACTTCATATATGTATAGGATATGGAGTACAAGTACATACAATATTTTTGTTGATGTTTTTTGTAGCATCAGACATGTATTCTCACAATGGCCGCGGTGTCAATAATGTGGGAATCTTTGTTGGCACTCACATTACATTTTTACTTTGTGAAAACCCCCTTTGTCTGAAGATGGGGCTTAAATTTTTTGTTATTGGGGCTTCACATCCACTTGGAGGAATTAACAATTCTAATTTGATGTTGAGTTTAGAAGGGGTTCCTAAACTCACTTATTAGATTCCTATAAAAGGAGAGTCAATGTGAGGAGCTAGCACACATCTTGTTGTGACATTTTCATCTTGTCATTTTGGTGTTGGCATGAGTGAGTGAGCACTCTTTCCAAGGAGATCGGGGTGAAAATTTCAGCAAGGAAATTCTTCACTTTGGAAAATATGGCTTAGGGTTTTTCTGGATTTCTCTCTCTCATTTTTCAGCCAAGGAGGAGGTTGCATGTGTGAGGCTACACATGGGAGGAAGAGAAGACATTGTCACACATGTGGATCCATACAACATGTCATACCACACATGCAGGCCATATAGAATAGTATGGTCAGTCATCGTGGGTCAATGGGTATACAAACATAGTTAAAGGAGAGAGAAGGATGCACGTGCATTCCATACATGCAGGCCACACATATGAATTTTTCTAGGAATATTGTAGGTCCGTACATGTGACATCAGCTATACGCACAATAGGTTTCCAAGTTGGAAGATTTTTCTGG
The DNA here is from genome assembly GCA_000966675.3 of Picea glauca. Taxonomy (NCBI): domain Eukaryota; kingdom Viridiplantae; phylum Streptophyta; class Pinopsida; order Pinales; family Pinaceae; genus Picea; species Picea glauca. The sequence goes on along the minus strand of JZKD02S0089006.1, from coordinate 723,489 downwards.
AATTTTTTTGAAGTTATTATTTGTTGAGAGGATTGGTTTTGTCCTTGGAAATTATCAATATGAAAATTTTCCTGAACAAACAAATTGTCTCTTGTGCATGGATTGTTTCTCTCTGATCCTTGTGTTTCCACTGTAATTGTTTGTCATAATTTCAGTGTAAAATTATTTAGTGATAACAACTCTATTTTACTGTTCAAGGTCACTTGGAAGTAATTTTCATATCTGAAATTGAATGCATTAAATTCTTAAAAATTGACATGGTATCATAGCATAGGATCTAGAGAGAGAGGGAGTCATTTCTTGAGACACAAGTTGTTGCAAATTTTTTCTATTGTAGATTTTTTCTCTTGTTTAAAAACAATGGCGAGCACTCCTAGAGTGGAGGAAAAGTTGGATGAGGCCATAAATTTTTGGGCATGGAAGGATAGGATCCTTTTTCTCATGGAAGATAATGATTTAAAAGAGTATGTTGAGATGGTGATTCCAGATCGAAATGATGCACATGAATTGACATGTTATAAGAAGAGAAAAGTGAAGGCCATGTGGGTGTTTTTGAATTCTGTGAAGGATCACTTGATTCCTCATATTTCCTAGAAGAAGAAAACAAATGATATGTATGATGCTTTGGTGGGATTGTACCAAAGTAGGAATGAAAACTGGAAGTTTATTTTGAAGCATAAAATCCAATAAGTTGAGATGTCCACTTTAGATATAGTTTCTAGCTACCTCACGGGGATCACTCAGATTCATGACTAGCTTGTAGCCATTGGTGAGGCAGTTGATGACACTGATTTGGTGAACGTGGCATTGAATGGTTTTCTCGGGTCTTGGGAACCATTTGTGCAGGGAATCTGTGCACGAGATAATTTTCCACCATTTTCCAAACTGTGGGTTGATTACATCTAGGAGGAGGCTTGGTTAGAGTCTAGGAATAAGAAGAGAGGTAATGATGATGATATTCAAGCCCTAGATACTCATGTTAGGAAAGGAAAAGTAAATGGTTCTTGGAATAAGAACATAGGGAGAGTGGAATCTACAGAGTAGGGAAAGAAGAAGGACCTTAGAAAGGTAAAGTGAATTTGCTTGTCATAATAAAGGCCATTGTGCTTCATAGTGTCTGGAAAGGAAGAAGGGTGAAAACATGACACAACTAGATGTATTTACATCAACAAGGGCTCAAGTGGATCAATTTTCCAAGAAGTTTGAAGAGACATAGTTCTTACTTGTTTCCCATACTTCCTTGGGCACCATATTAGTTGGTGAATGGATACTAGATAGTGGATCCACATGTCATATGACAAGAGCACAATATTTGTTTGAGAGCTTCACAACGCCTGACTCAGATATGTATGTGGAACTTGGTATGGGGACCAAGCATGTAGTACAAGGATCTTGAACAATGCCATTCCAGATGGATTCAAGAGGTTTGTTGAGAGTGACGAATGTGCTATGGGTACCATAACTCAGGAGGAGTGTGCTCTCGGTCTCAACGATTAAGAAGAAGGGATTTTATGTAGTGTTCCAATATGGAAATGAACTGATCAATCCCAGAGGATCTAGCTCAGACACAATAATTTTTCATGGAGTTAGAGAGAGGAACTTGTATAGGCTAAAAGGCCAACCTATGTGAGTAATGACAAGCAACAATAGAGTGGCAGAGAACAAGGAGCAAGTAGATTCGAAAGTTGTGCATACTCAGAGGGAGTCATACTTCAGAGTGAGTCAAGAAGATCAGAGGGAGATTCAACCATCTAGAGGAAGTTAACCTTTAGGTTCAGGTGGAAGATATGATACTTCTAATACTGTCAATAAGGTGTCATGGCTTGAGATGGCTATACAAGATGATCAAAGGCAGGAGGCTTCTAGGAGCAGGGTGTCTTCCAAAAAGGGTCCAAGTCATACAACATAATCTGCTTCTATGTCAGAGGGAGTAGTTGTGGTATTGGATCTAGTGTGGGAGAAAGATCCAATTCTAGTGTGGGATATAAACATACTTCCAGGTGATGGTGGATGGAATAACTCCCTCACTACGAGGGAGTGCTGATGTTTTTGTAGCATCGAGCATGTATTCTCACATTGGCCTTGGTTTCTGGCATGTAGGAATATTTATTTACACTCACATTGCATTTTTTCTTTGTGAAAACCCCCTTTGTATGAAGTTGGGGCTTGGAATTTTTGTTGTTAGGGATTCACACCCACTTGGAGGAATACAAAATTCTAATTTAATTTTGAGTTTAGAAGGGGTTCCTAAACTCACTCATTATATTCCTATAAAAGGAGAGGCAATGTGAGGAGGCACCATACATGTTATTGTGACATTTTCATCTTATTGTTATGGTTTTGGAATGAGTGAGTGCGCACTCTTGCTAAGGATATTGGGGTGAAAATTTCAGCAAGGAAATTCTTCACTTTGGAAAATCTAGCTTAGGGTTTCTCTATTTCTCTCTCTCTCATTTTTTATCCAAGGAGGATAACGCACATGTGAGGCTACATGTGGGAGGAAGAGAAAAAAATAATTCACTTGTGGAGACATAGAATTGGCCATACCATACATGTGGAACATACAGAAAAATATGGACAATCAACTTAGGTCAACATCCACAGTCAAAGGAGAGAGAAGGATACAGGTGCGAGCCATATAGTAAATCCGTACGTGTGAATTTTTATGGGTATATTATAGGGCCATACATGTGATGTAAGTTGTACTATTGTGACCTCAAAAGTCTGTACAACAGGTTTGCAAGTTGGAAGGTTTTTCTGGAATTTTGTTGAAGTTGGAATTTGCTAAGAGGACTAGTTTTGTCCTTGGAAATTCTCAACATGAAAATTTTACTGAATAAAAAAATTGTGTCTCTGGTGCATGGATGTTTTCTCTTTGATCCTTGTGTTTCCACTGTAATTTTTTGTCATAATTTCAGTGTAAAATTATTCAGTGATAAAAACCCTAGTTTATTGTTTGAGGTCACTTTGAAGTAATTTTCATATACAAAATTGAATTCATTAAATGATTAAAAATTGACAAGTTTGATACAAGATGGTATAAATCAGGATATTCAAACCCTAGCTAGGAAACCATAAAAAATACTAGCCACCAACTCCTCATAGGTATCAATCACTCCCAACCAAAGTTATTTACTCCACCAAATATGCTCAACAAGATAACATACACACTAGAAAGTCCTCCTTGGCACATTCACTTGCATCACACAAGTGAAAAAATAGTCTCCCTCTATCTTCTCCACATTAATTACTCCAAGTAGTACTTAGGTTTCCAAAATCCACACAACCCTAATCTTATTCTCTCACAAGAGAAACAATATCAAGTTCTTTCTTTTATTCTCTAAGGTTTCTCCCAAACCTTGTCTCCTTAGGGAATAACCATATCTTACCCTTTAATTCCCTTAAGAACCCTAGTGCTAAAGACACAGAGAAATTATATATGAATAAGAGTACAATGAAAGAGACTAAGTAACTCTATCTCTCACATCTCTAATACAAGTATGTGAGTACATGATTTAACGTGAACATGAATGAAGTGATGGAAAAAATCTCTCATCCCTTTATTTATATGAAAGGTGAGGGAGGCCAATAATAACAAGTGAACCTTTTACAACACAAGAAACCTAACTACACACAAGATAGGCCCACATGAAAATCACTTCAAATATAGTCAGCGCATTTAAACCTCCAAAGCATGCACATCCAATAAGAAAGGTTGCAAGGATAAATGATCCTCAAGAAGGATCCAACACTCCTCTTCCAAATATCTCAAAAGATTCAATTCTCCCTAATAATCCATGTGCACCTCAGAGTCCACCAAAACTACATGATCACTCCTCCACCCAAGCATCCTCAATTCAAGTACAATCCTCCATGAAAGAAACAAAGTGTTCATATGATACCTACACCTCCATGCCATCCTCCAAGATTCCTAATTATCCTCCTCCAAGTAGTTCATCCTCCTAAGAAAGTAACCAAGATCTCCATGTCTACAATGCATGAAGAAAGTCACTAATCCACATAGGTCTCCAACCTCCTAAATAATAGTTTCACATAAGCATCAAGTCAAGGTATATCAATATATGAGTAAGCTATCTCTAATGTGTATGTCCATAACAATACAACCAAGGGTAGTCAACACACCATGCATCCCACATCACATAAAGCACCCCTAAGAATAGAGTAAACACTTTTAGAGTAACCTCAAAAGACAAAATTTAGATTAGCACTAACTTAGTACATTGAAAAATCCTCTAGGCCATCAACATAGTGATTCCATTCTTTTTGGACCAAATCTAGAAATTATAGATTTTTCAACCAATGAGAGTTGAAATTAAAGGGGCCTAGAGGCTTGTCCTCTACGCTCCCTATATTAAGAAAAACCCAAGCATGTTAAGATACTCTACCTTCACCTATCCAAGTTTTATACCTTTATCCTTGAACCAAAACATTATCATCTATCGATAACCTATCAAATATATTAGAGATACCTCCAGTGACTAAATGATTCCTCAACATAGGATATAGGGTCACTAGATTTAAATCACAAAGCCTCAACTCTTCAATATTTTGTAGTAATAAATCAACCATGGGATCCATTCTCCTAAACACCTTCCACAATTTTCCTTGTCTCATAATGAAATTCATATTCCCTACCATAATAACATTGTACCTCCTCACTGCAGGATCATCTGATTTTTCCCCCAAAACAATTTCCTCATTAGGAAGGGACCATATATATTGATAAAATTATAAACATTACCTACCTTAGGAGAGTAAATCACAAAATATATTGATGACTAAAGAAAGGTTATGTTCCTATCTTGAAGGGACTTGTATCGACCCAAAACTAACCCTCTAGATCTCCTCTCTATGTTGATTACCTCAAAATTCTAACATGTGAAGGAAACCATCAATAATCCCTTTGCCTTATCTACCTCCAGTATAGTCTCTTGTATGAACATCACTTTCAGTTTATGAGAAATAACTAATCTCTTTACAAAGTTTCTCTTATGGGAACTATGGATACCTCTAAATTTGTATGAGAGAAAAAACATTTAAACCCTTGGGTTGTGATTTTCCTAATCTAAGAGTCCCTTAGATTTTCGTTTTCTTACCTAAAAGAACTTCCTTTTTTTCTTGCATATTATCTTGGTTTAGTACTGACTTACTTCCAAGACATAAATGAATTTCATTATGATTCTAACCAAGTCCACCTTCCATAGTGGAATCCTCCATCCTTATACCTTTCTTCCTGATTGATCTAATTAGATAGTATTTTTTATTAACTAGGAGAACAAATTCTTCATCAGATGAGTATGTAGTATTGATGCTTAGTATTTTTTGTTTCCCCAAGTGTTGTGGTGAATTACCCCTATGGACAGGTTAAAACCCCCTTGGATCAATATCCGTTCTTTGATCCAATACATAAGGGAAAAAATGGTAATTATTTTCCTTTTAGATCTATTTCAACAAATAGGATAAAAGAGAGAAATGGATGGCACACCTTTTTAAAATGGATGTCCTAGCTTCTCCAACCTTTTGACCTTGATATCCAAGCTCCTAGGTGCAAGAAAAGAATTGAAAAAAAATAAGATGATATCCCTTTCTTCCACACTATAATGTTGAGTAAAAATATATCTATCTACGATGATTTTCAAAACAATAGACATGTAAACACTTAAACGCATAAAAATGAAATGAATAGGCCAAGTTATATATTAATGGAAAGCAATAATCAAGAACTCACAATCAAAGATGATGTTGCAAAAAATCCTCCAAGTTATCCATTCCATACCCTTTCATCTCACACAATCATAAGTATGATGTTATTCAATTATCTTCCCTGTTCACTCAAGCATGACCCTTATTATATAATATTTTGGGGTATTAAAACTTTGATATATCTTGGGAAAATGGTTGAGGATTTAGCTCACAAGTTGGGATTTGGTACCTAGGATGGAGCAAAGAGATATGAATCAAATCATTGACCCAAAAAAAATTATATCTCCCCAAATATTTCCCTTAGAAAGATGTGGAATGGTTGCAACCTCTTCATCGCTCCCTTTGTATGGGAAAACAGGCGATGATCGTCAAGTATGGTCAAAATATTAAGTAAACGTGTATAATTTTGACCTTCAACCAATATGTCTCTCTTCCAATTTGTCTAGGGAATACATTATTCATTTTTTCATGGTGATGAAATTGCGACATTTAAGTGTGACACTTATGTGTATGGCATATGCGACACTTAAGTATGATATTTGGTGATGTGAAACTTATGATACTTAAATGAGACACTTAATAGTGCAACACTTGTGACACTTATGATACTTATGACACTAAAGTGAGACATTTGGGAGTGTGACACTTAGGTGTGTAACAGATGCCCCCTAAAGTATGAGGTTAGAAGAGAAGTTGATGGACGAAATACTTTACAAAAATATTCATGTGAGTGTGATTGAATAGGAGAGCTTGGTGGAAGATGCAAAAAAACATCAAATAATATAAATATATATCATCCCTGAGGTAGGCATACCTATGCTCAAAATACAAACTGACTCAAAGCATGGCTGCCGAACAATACACTGCGGATCCATGAAAGCAGTGACTAAGGATGTGGCCACCAAAGATACAATGTGGATCCATATATCCATGACTCAATCAGGTCATAACCATGAAATAATACAAAACAAAGCTACAATATGAAAAAACATAGCCATGGACCAATACAAAGTGGATATATGTGATAACATATATATCAGTGAGATCGTCATCATGACGACCACACTTGAATCTTCCAAGTACTCAGACAATCTCCATCAAAACCTGGGTAAGGAACATAACCGAGGTGTGTTCCTAGGGTCTTCATCATGATATTGAAATAGTACGAATATATCCATGTGAATAGATGTGTTGATCTCAAACATGGTATAAACCACTTGATTACTGGTTATTGATGTATACCGTTAACAAGTGTGAGGGAAATCACCAATGATGAAAATGATTCCAAAGGTAACCTAGTACATTCTAGTGAACATGAATAAATGATATGAAGTAAAAAATTCATGGAATAATTCGATCAGAGGCCAATGATGTAAAACTATTTTCAAAAGCGAGGAGACCTACCATTGAGGCATGGAAGTTCCAAGGTACTAACTGGTTTTTAGGCCTAATTATTGGATAATGTGTTGGAGTCAATAGGAAAATAATCATTGAAGGAGGAACATAGTGTTTCCTTCATCATTGAAATGAATATGAAATAGGAAAGTGATGTAATGATAATGTATTAAATGAGCATAGGCTAACATGAGGATGAAATTTGGTAATACTGTAGAGTGTTTGATTTGAGTTGAAACTTCCCTTGAACATTGTGAGGCATGAAAAATGACCTGGAAGAATTAACTTGATGAGAGATATACCAAAACATAGTGTGATGATGAATGAGGCACTCTTTGGGTGATCCGAAGGAGTATGAGGTTCCATAGGATTGGTATGACTCAGAGACAAGCATATTACTCAACTGTTATATAAGACACAAACATGTTCCATGTTCAAGGGAGACAACGAACAATTTCCTTAATGCTTTCCAGAACTCGACCTACTTCTTTCAAAATCCCTGCCCACAATGAATGATGAGTACCTATTTGTTTTTTAATGAGATTGAGGAGGATAATAGATGCTCAATATAGCTCATCTTCGATGAGTCCCTTGTCACATGTTTAACGAACCTGGAGAAGGAGGGGTTTGGTCCCATATGGTTCCTTTAATGCATGAATTAACGAGTCCAAAAAAGGTAAAATCGGTGGTATTTTCACATTTATAGAGTCTGAAAATATATCCAAGAAGAATCCAAGAGTGTTCTTTTTCATAAATTTAGTCTCCCAATCTTGGAAAAGTATAAAACAATGCAAGGGAGAACTCTTCTAGTCAAGATTGACCAGAGTATTCCTTTTTCATAGTTAGTCTTACAAGGCCGAAAAAGGGCTAATATACCACCCAAAAGATGAATCTTCATGGTTTAATGATCTCTAAGGATGATGAAGTATACTCACATGAACAAGGTCATTGGAGAGAAAGAATATCATCCCCTGAAATCCTGCACAAGTAGAAGGTGACTCGACGAAACTAGGGTCAATAACATCCATAAATAACATTAAATAAAGTTCATACTCAAAGAAATAATTTTAAAATAAGGACAAAGACAATGTGAACATGTCCAAAAAACTAGCTCCAAGTGGATTACAACACAATTGGGGAAAAATACCTAGTTCATTTTACCTCTTTTCTTGTCTTGTTGAAAATTTCCTCTTTTTGGGAAAATATTGGAGCATTGATTGCAGGATATCTGGGAGACCGTTTGATGATCTGTTTGAAGTGTATTGGTCTTCACTACATACTCTTTCATTTAATTTCACTTTCAAGTCATTTTGTTCAATTTTTAGGGTTTTTTGAGCTATTTAAAGGTCTTCTTGGCGCCCTATGAGACTATCTCCCCACTACCAAGTTGAAAGGAGCAATGAAATTGAATTAATTTCCTTATGTATGACCATATAGGAGAGATAATTTCCTTGTATTCCTCTTTAAGGGAGTGATAGGTTCTATCCCAAGAAATATTTTGTCAATAAAAGGTCAAAAAAGCCCTTGAATAAGATGAAATTTGGACTAATAATTATCCTTGTCATGTGTAGGATATTTTTGAAAAAATGATTGAGTGGAAGGAGAGAGAGAATGAGGCCAAAGATATGGCTTCCCTTCATGACCCAAACACCATGGAGACTTTGAGGAACTGTGGTTTACTCAAGTTTTTTAATACTCAAAGCATGAGGAAGTAAGTGCTTCTCTTGGAGCATTTGATTAGGATGTGGGATGCCAACAATCAACTTTTCCATTTGGGCCTCCATATTTTTGAAATAGATATGGAGGAAATTTACTTCCTAACATGGATCTCTAAGTGGGAGGAACCTATTACGTTGGCTAGTAATCAGAGTATCGAGATGTTGATCGATGAGTACATTGCTCATTATTGCATGGATGGTACCTAGACGAGTAGTGGGAAGTTCCCTATCAAGGATATTGTGGACTAACCATTGCGTATGATCATTTTCACTATCACCAAGTTAGCAGGTAGCATAGGGCCACACCTTGCTTCTAAATCTCAGATGGCATATTCCATCAAATGTATTGAGACCAAAGTATTTAATTGGTGTGGGGTGTATTGGTGAATTTGAAGGATCAAATCACCAAGTGTATTATAGGGAAACAAAAACAATTTGGATATGGGTCTCTCCTGGTGTCATTATTCTTGGAGCAGGTGCCTTTAATGCACCCATGAATCGTGATGCATGTGAAACCTTCGAATGATCCATGGATTGAGTGTTAGACTAGTCTCATGTCCTAGTTGGGGAGTGGTCCCTATATTTTTTTGTTCGATGCTGGATTCTTCTCATGGTGGGAAGCTCAGATCCCAATGATTGAGGAATTCTCGTATGCAGGGATGGATTTGATAGGGAACACAGATTTAGTGCTTCCTAAGGGATAATGATGGGATGCATTAGGTATGTCCTTGAAGAAAGTGAACTCATAACATGTCTATTTTTTAATTTTAATATATATATATATATATATATATAATCTTTTGTCATAAAAAAGGGGAACTAATAACATTTTTTTTTTATCTCACAAATCGAGGAGCAGTACGAACGATAGGCATATCACCATTGGTTCAACACAGAGAGGCTCAAAATATCAAGGAGACTAATTCTAGAGGGATTCATTATGTGGAAAGGGACCCGAGGGGGATCACCATGGGTGTCTCATGATGCAGATGAGGGAGATTCCTTATCACCTCCAGAGGCACACTGTAGGAGTTCTTGATGTTGGTTGTGGAGGCTGATTATATTCCTGATTCAGAGGTCCTTATTTTTAGCCGTGTTTATACCCCATGAAGACTTTACACCCAAGAATAATGTACACTCCTCCATGTGGGGTAGTGCAAAGGGGGGTTACCCCCTCTGCAGGGTCTGGGGGCAAGAAGGTACCTGAAGGAAAATTTGCCTTGTAAATGTATATTGTAATTTCATTGTAAATCTGGACCATTCATTATAAGGTCATAGATTTGACGATAGAATTTATATTAGGGTTTTTTCCCTAGAAGGAAACCCTATTTTATGATGGAAATGTATTGCGGCTATGTATCATGGTGAATATTGTATTATGAGATAGGAGATTGTGAGAGAAAGAAGAGGAAGTTACATTAGGTTTGTTGTAGTTTGTATCCCTTCATTTGCTGGATAATAATAAATGAAGGACATGGAAATTTCTTTGGTGGACATAGCTCACACTAAGTGAACCACGTATATCTGTGTCTCTATTTTATTTTTTATCTTCTGTGATTTATTTCCACATTTGTTTTATTTTATTTCTCTGCGATCTTGTTTTTCTAACAATTGGTATCAGAGTGAAAGTTAACTCACAAGAAAAGAGGGTTCCTGGTTTGAGTGGGAGAAATAGCAGAAGATGGAAAGTTTAGGGTCGATAAATTTAACGACCAAAACTACTAGTTATGGAAGATGTAGATGGAATATTATTTATATCACAAGGATCTATTCCTACCATTGGGTGGAATAGAAAATAAGCTTATGACCATGAAGGAGGAATGTTTATGGATAAATCCGTAAGTGCGGACACAAACCGATCTCCCTAGATCCACCTGGATCTAGAACAAAACAAGACAGAATATACCGCTTTCCCTAGATCTAACTATTGAATTAAATTGGAAGTGAGAGGAATATATGTACCTTGTAATCGCTTCCTTAATATTTGTTGCTCCTGCTTCGCTCCAGCGCTCTCGTGCAGTCAAGATCAAAACAACACAAACCAACCGAAGTGAAAGCAAATAATATATTCAATAGCTAATCTATACATATGATCAAG
>JZKD02S0089006.1:664604-683507 GCA_000966675.3 Picea glauca | reverse complement strand
TGTAAATACTTCATGGGGTATAAAAACGACTAAAAGCAAGAACTTATGAATCAGGAAGATAATCAGGCTCCACAACCAACAATCCGTAGGTGCGGACACTAACCGATCTCCCTAGATCCACCTGGATCTAGAACAAAACAGGACAGAATACTACTCTTTCCCTAGATCTAGCCTATTGAATGAACTAAGAGATAAAGGTTATGAACATACCTTATGAACTCTTTCCTTATGTCTCTGTTGTTCCAAGCTTTATACTCCAATGCTCTTGCATCGTTCAGATCATCATAGCACAAACCAATCGAAATATAGGCAAGTTAATGTATTCAATATCTAGTCTATACATGTGATCAAGTAATCATGTAATAAAGTGACATCATATTTATGGGAAAGGTACATATTACTGTATTGAATTAATTGAAAGAGAAAATTACAACCTGAGCCTTGATGTAGTAGGCCTCCTTTCGATGGCTCCTAGCTCTGACACACACACTTGCTCATGCATGAAGAAAATCAACTACTTGTGATGACCTTGCTGTAGTCTCTTGCTGCTGTAGCATCAATCCTTCATACAGGCTCAACAATTCTCCAATCAATCTCTTGCTAGCTTGCTTCTTCTAACTTTTTCCATGAGTAATCTCCTCAATATATAGGAGAAGATAATTTAGTTTCTTGGATAAGAAATGATCCCAAGATATCTGGAATGCCAGTAATAGAACAACCATTCGTTAGCCAACTCATCCTTCTTGAAGATTCTCTTCTAGAAGACTCGAGAACTTCATATTTTTCCTCATTAAAATGATGTTTGCACTCTAGCCTTGAGTACAGTGTGAGAAGTTCGCACCCCAACTGAGAGCAGCCTGTGAGAATCAGGCATTCTCGCAGGAGAGTATATATGCAGCCTGTGAACTATATTTAAAAATGTAGTTTCTGGAAGAAGACAAGTACAACTTTTCTCAGGAAAATATTCTCATTGAAGAGCTTGATTTTCTTATCATCATGACATCATCATAACATCATCATAATGACCAAAATTGTGAATAACAGAAGACATGAAGAAATATAAAGGGGAAGAGAAAAGAGAAGCAATTTGGTGTATCGGATATAAATCAGAGGGCCATGACAAAGAGTAGTGTCCATTATTTAATGAATACTTGGCCTCTAGATCCCCTAACCCATTGAAGCAGGCTAATATACCCTGATGCTAGGTATGCAGAAATAGACATCACCCTAGTGAATGTTATTATATGCAAAAATATGTCCAGACACCTACCAATATTTATTATACATTCTGCAAATATGTGGGGATTGATGAGAAGGATTGTAGGTCTTATGACCTCATGCATGAAAGGTCAAGGGACACATACATGATTCAAGGAGAAATGTAGTCAGAAGGAAACATTGCATAGTTCAACTCCCTAGGAAAAATAAACTTCAACCTTCATGGTGGATTCAGAGGAAAAGGATGAGGTGGAGGTATGGGTTGAGGTCAAGCTCAGATTATTTTCTAGAACTGCACACAACCAGGACATTTGTCGAGGGATTTTCAAAAACCGTCTACTACTTGAAACTACTATAATTCATTCAACCATGTCATTGAACATTGTCCAGTATTGTTAGCTAAACTTCAGTAAAGACGAGGTGGAAATCAACAAGTTCAACTAATATCATCGGAACCTCACGAGGAGGATCCTAGAGTTGCTATTATTACTAGAGGAGGAACTGTTACAGAAGAAGATAGGGTGACTCTAGGAAAGACTACATATGGATCAGGGATCATAAGAGTTGCAAAGAAGGAACAATTGTTTGATCCAAGGAGAGAAAAACATACTTTTGAAGAGGCACGGAAATAATTTGTAGGAGAACAAGATTCTTCATCTAGGGCACAACCAGAAGTAAGGGAATGTGAAATGACACTAGCATTTGATCAGTTTGCTCCATCTAGACAAGGAAAAGAGGTAAGAAATCTTATGAACTTCTTGTATACTTGTATCAATTTGATTAAAGATGAAAAAGTTGTGCAGGAAATACAACATCTGGTAAAACAATATGAAGTTGGAATAATAGATCCTCTGCTGAGTAGAGATGTGAATCAAGTATCTAGAAAAAGGAGGACAAACAAGGAACTAAACCTTAGTGCTCATATTGGAGACTACGATGTGGACTATGTGGTCCTCGACCTGGGATCAGAAGTAAATGTTATGACGAAGAAGACTTGGGGACTGATGGGAAAACCTAAGTTGATTTACTCTCCTATCAGGCTCATAATGGATAATTAGTAGGTGGTGAGCCCCTTTGGAAGACTAGAGAATGTCCCTGTGGACATCAACGGGGTAAAAACATTTACAGACTTCGAAGTGATTGATATTATTGATGATAACTATCCTTATCCTTCATATTTATGAATTGATTGGGATTTCAACAATGTAACTATTGTTTACCTAAAAAATAGAAGAATGAAATTTGAGGGTAATGGCCTTAAGGTCATTTCACCCCTTGATCTTGATGAAGGTCGTAGATACACAAAACCTATAAGAGAAGAAGACCATGCATAAAAGCTAGAGCACATCTATAAATTGACAACCAGACAACAATATTATATTAATCCTACAATAGATGGAAATCTAAGTTGGTGAAGCTAGATTGCATGCTCATCCAACTTAGAAGAAGCATTGGAAAATTGGTAGAACAAAATGTATAAAGTCTCTATGCAGAGGTGTGCCATACTGAATAAGACAGTTTGTTGGATTGGTACAAAAGTAAGTAATCTTCCTAAATTTGATGATTTGAATCATTTAGAGACATTTCTAATGGAATTTGAGAGAATTGTACTAGCACAACAAAGGATGTTGGCACTGGATGAAGCCTTGAAATAAACACAAGCTAGATGGTGGGGAACACACAAGAAGAACATCACAGAGTGGGTGCAATGTCGGACCTTATTGACAATATGATTTTTAGAACAAACTGAAGGATGAAAAGTTCAATACACAGGTCATAGTTTTCCTAAGGACCATGTGAGAAGTTATGGGGAAGCTTGGATCAGTATTACTAAAGAAAAGTGGGTACATAAGTTCATTAACACTTTGGATACCACACCTATCAACTGGTATCTTCAAGCAGAAATGTACCTCACCACTTTATATTGGTATAGTATGACTCAAAACTTTATAACTACGTTCTTATTTGAAAGTCAGTACCCCACAATAGATCAGGCTTTACAAATTGTAGGACAAAAGGTATTTGAGGAGGCATCTAACCCCCCTCTTGAACAAGAGTAAGATGAAGGGACTGCACCTCTTCATTGGTTACATGATTGCCTTAATATTAATGTTGACGAGGATGATGACACTAGAGATGTAAACATTTTAGAAACTGAGGGACCAAGAGACATAGAAGGGCCAGGGATTGAATTACCTTTTTTAGGGCAGCCTATTAAACTTAAGAAAGTTAACATTGGAACAGAGAAAGCACCTAATATGGAAAACGTTGGAGACTATTGGGATGATTCTACTATTAGTAAGATTACATAACTATTGCATGAGTATCAAGGCTTGTTTCCAACCAAGTTCACAAACATGAAGGGACTAAAAGGGCCCATGGGAGAAATGAAGATCCATTTGAGACCAGATGCAAGACTTATCAAGAAGAGACCTTACAGACTGAATCCCGGGTACAAGAAGAAAGTTAAGATTGAATTGGATAGAATGTTGGAAGAAGGAATCGTAGAACTAGTTGAAGAATATGAATGGATCAGCCCTATGGTGGTCCAGGATAAGAAGTCAGGAGAAATCAGGATCTGTGTGGACCTAAGGAAGTTTAATGATGCATGTTTACATGATCCATTCCATACACCTTTTATTGATCAAGTCCTAGATAATGTAGGAGGACAGGAAGTCTATTCATTTACAGATGGATTTTTAGGCTATCACCAGATCATAATTGCTAAGGAAGACCAAAATAAGATCACATTTGCAACATAATGGGGTTCATTTCAGTACAATGTGATGCATTTTGGCTTGAATAATGCACCGACCATATTTTCTAGGGTGGTGGTCGAAGCATTTAAGGACCTTTTACACAATTTTTTGGAATCATACTTTAATGATTGGACTGTTTTTAGTCCAATGAAAGATCATATTGAATGTTTGAGATTAATTCTAGATAAGTGCAGGCAAGTAAGATTTCCCTAAATCTAAAGAAATGTATTTTCTTTTCACCTTTTGGAGTCTTGTTAGGACATATTGTGTGCAAACAGGGGTTGTTGGTAGATCCTTCCAAGATTTCTATCATTGTTGATCTACCTCCCCCTACTTCAGTTAGACAGTTGGACACTGCATTAGGACACACTAGATATTATAGGAAATTTATTAATGGTTATGCACAGATAAAAAACCCTATGGAGCAGCTACTAAAGAAGGATAATATGTTTCAATGGACATAGGAATGCCAACAGAGCTTCAACACACTAAAGCAGAAAATGGTCACTGTGCTTATCTTAGGCTTTCTAGACTGGAGCAAGGAGTTCAATGTTCATGTTGATGCTTTGTCCATTACATTAGGATAAGTTTTAGCACAACCAGGTGCATGAGATATTGATCACCCTATAGCCTTTTCTAGCAGGAAGCTTTCTACATATGAAAGGAATTATACTACCACTGAAAGAGAAGGCCTAACTATGGTGTATGCGCTATAGAAGTTTAGACACTATTTGCTGGGAGGACATTTTAAGATGTTCATTGATCATTTTGCATTAAAGTACTTAGTCAACAAGGCAGTTTTGGGGGGAAGAATATGCAAATGGATATTATTATTCTAGGAATATGAATTTGAGATTGTAGTCAAGCCTGGAAGAATGAATAAAGGACCTGATCACTTATCCAGGTTAGAACGTGGTGAGGAACCTACCAGTCTGGAGGATACACTACTATATGCATAGTTGTTGGCCATCAAAAAATTTGATGATTACTTTGTCAAGATAGTTCAGTTTTTGTCCACAGGAATGACACCTCGTGAATATATAGTCATTCAGAAGAAACAGTTGGTAGTCTGTGCTACAAACTTTAAAATTATAGCTGGACAGTTATATAAGATGGGACTAGATGAGATCATGAGGAGATGCGTTATGAAGGAAAAAATACCATTGATTCTTGCAGAAGCACATGAAGGCATTGTAGGAGGACATTATGTAGGGAAAGAATCAACACAAAAGGTTCTCAGAGCTGGCCTCTAGTGGCCTACTTTACATAAGGATGCTAAGGAATACTACAGAGCCTGTGACATATGCCAAAGGATAGGGAATCCTTATAGAAGGGATGAGATGAATTTAACACCTCAACTAACTCTATAGGCATTTGAGAAATGGGATATTGAATTTGTGGGACCTATCAACCCACCAGGGAATCTCACAGGAGCTCGATACATTATCACTGCTATAGAATATTTGACCAAATGGGAAGAAGAAAGAGTATTTAAGGATTCTAGTGCACCTACAACTGCACAGTTCATTTTTGAGGATATCATAACCAGATTTATATTCCCAAAGATCCTTATGAGGGATAAAGGGACACACTTCATCAAAAAAACCATTGAAGCCTTGACTCAGGAGTTTGAATTTCACCATCAGAAGAGCACTCCATACCACCCACAGGAAAATGGCACAGTCGAAGCCTTCAATAAGATATTGGAGACAACACTGACTAAGATTTGCAATGTAACAGAGATGATTGGGATTTAAGAATTCCAGCAGTGTTATGGGCTTATAGAACTACTTGAAAAAAATTAACGACGCAGAACCCCTTTAAGCTAGTTTATGGCCAGGACGCACTAGTACCTATGGAATATTTGGTTCCTAGTTTAATAATTGAAGCATTTACATCTATGGATGACACTAGTGTTGTTCAAGAAAGGCTTGCGCAGTGGATGGAACTAGAGGAAGATAGATTCATTGCAGGATTTCATCAGTAGGTACAAAAAGAACGAGAAAAGGATTACCATGATAGACATATCAAGAAGAAAGAATTCAAGCATGGATATTTGGTACTGTTATATGACAACAAGTTCATGAAGCATCCAGGGAAGTTCAAGACACATTGCCTTAGACCATTCGAAGTTGCCTATGTCATAGAAGGAGGAGCTGCACAGTTGAAGACCCTTAATGGAGAATGGAAAGATGGTTTGGTAAATGGGAGCCAGTTGAAACTATATTATGACAACCAACTTCCTCGAAGCTCTCAACAAAAACATAGGAAGAAGGGTCTAGGTACCAGGTGCAGTTGAAACTAGGTACCAGACACAAAAAAGACATTTTGTACACGACAGGGAGGGACATAGCAGAAAGCACAAGTTGTTCCACGCAGTTTGTAGTCGAAGTATTACAAAAGGCTCAATCTTGCAGTGACTCAGGACAAGTCACATGTGAGTGTTGGGGTCCTGTTGGACCTTGGTTAGGTATTAAGGAATAAATCGAAGATTAAGAAAGAGGAAAGACAAAGTACAAACTGCATGGGAAGCACACAAATCGAGGAAGGGTTGAAGTGGTAAAAGAAGAAGAAAAGAAGGAGAAAAGTAAAGGAAAAGAAAGTCGTTAAAGGAGAATATCAAGGAAGAAAAAGAAACAAAGAATATGGATCATGGACAAATCAACAAGTGGAAGAAGACACCAGTGTGTGCTTGAGAGCACTTCATGGAGGAGAAGGAAGGACAGTCTGGCGAAGCCCTTAAAATACAGGACATGTGGATCTAGATTTTTGGTACCTAGGGTTGTCTAAGAGTCATGAAATGTATAAAACGAGGTCTATATGAGTTGAGAGGGGTTCTTCATTGGTTTTTGTTGGTAGTAATCAATAGTGAGAGATAGAAGTGTTTGTATTCTGGATCTTCAGCTGGGTGCGAAGATCAACCTTATAGCTGGGTGCACATGGAGGGGAGAAAGAGAGAAAGAGAGAGAGAGGATCTGCAGCTAAGTGAACAAATAGAACTATATGTTTTCATCTAATATATCAAGAAACACAGTTCTATGGTCGTAGCCCTAGGGAGAGGGTGAACCATGTAAATATTGTTGTTCTTTGTGGTTGATGTTGTGTTATTTTCTATCTATATATTGTATTGCGTTACTGGTTTCCCTGGTTAAAGATAAGAGATATAACTAAACTCCCGAAGCTAAGTAGGATACTGCTAAAGAATCTCTAGGTTGTATTGTGTTTTTATTCTGAAATCACTTTTCCTTTCCTCTATTTGTAGACACTTGTGTCCTGCAACCCCCTATTGCTACTTTGAGTGAGACTTTATCTTCTTCGCAAGTGTTGTTGAAAGGGCCAGTAGTTAGGGCTTGTTGGTGCACTGTTAGATTTGAACCCTGGGTCTGCCCTCATGCCAATAGTGAATATGACGATGATATTCACGAGACAGTTCCGACCAAAAGCATTAGGTTTGGAGATACAAAGTGATATCCCCATACCATGGGTTAGGCGTACTAATGAGAAACAAAGACTCATCAAGGAGAGAGTCGTTGGGCATAGTTTCCTCATCAGTATGGGGAAGGTCATACATAAGCTCAATAAAAACTAAATATTTATTGGCTTTAGATTTTGTAAATTTCAGATTGAATTCCTGGAGAATAACGATCCAATGAGAGTGTTTCCCCCCTAGTACTTGACGTGTCAATATGTGGTACATGGGATTGTAATATGCAATGATTAAAGTTTTGTAGAGTAAAATGTAGTGACAAAACCTTTGGACAAGAATTACTACTTCCAAAGCCAATTTCTCAACATGGTAATAATGAATTTTAGGGCCTACAAGGATCTTACTAAGGTAATTTATCACATGTTTGTCGTTGTGATCCTCCTGGACTAGGAGAATTCCGATGGTGTAAATGGATGCAGAAAGGTAAAGGATTTAATCTCTCATATAATTTGGGGGATGTAATAACAAATATTGAGTTAATGCACATTTGATTTCATCAAATGATTTTTGGGTTTGATCGTCCCAAATGAAAGGAACGTCCTTTTTCAATAAGCACAAAAATCCTTTTGTAATTTCCACATAATTACGGATGAAGAGGTGTAGGAATTTTTCCTTCCTTTGCAAACTTTGATGTTAGTGAAGGGTTGTTGGAGGCAGAAATGATAGGATAGCCTCAACCTTTAATGGATCAACCTGTATCCCTTCCTTGGAGACAATGAATCCTAAAAGTCTTCCACTTTCAATGTAAAAAATGCACTTGTGCGAATTCAAGTGAATATTATAGTGTCGATGTCAAATAAAAATGGCTCTAAGATGTTGAATGTGATTCTCTTAATGAGTGAAATGAGCAGGCAAGTCATCGATATAAGGATCCACTATGTGCTTAATATCATGAAAAGCATATGACATGGCCCATTGAAAAGTGGCTCCATCATTTTAAGGCCAAAAGGTAATTGGCAAAAAGAAAATGTTCCCAAAGTGAAGATGAAGGATGTATTGTGCTAGTCAGATTGGAGGATTTCAATCTGATTATATCCAGAAAATCCATCCATGAACAAAAATATGACGCTTCTAGCACAAATATTGATAACTTGGTTGATAAAGGGAGTAGGGTAATTGTCTTTAGGACAAGCCTTGTTAAGGTCCCTATAATAAAAAAAAACTCTAATCATCCCCTTTTTCTTTGTGAGTCAAACAATGTTGGATACCCATTCAGTTAATGGTATAGATTAAATGAAACCATCTTTCAACAATTTTTCAACCTTTGCTTTAATAGGCGTAGTCTTTCAAGGGTGCATTTGGTGTAGTTTTTTTCAAACAAGTTTGACTTAGGGGTAGGTTTTGATCTCATGAATGAATATGGAAGGATTAATACTTGGAATCTCTTCATAAATCCAAGAGAAAACATTGTGTAATTCTTCAAACAAGGTCATGTAAGCTTTAATTTCATCAGACGGGCAATTTTGGCCAAGTTGTATATTTTCCACGATACCAAGTTTCACTGATATGTTAATAGAAATAGTCGACGTAATGTTCCCTATATTCCCTTCAGAGACATTGTCCTGAGTAAGAATGGGGGACTGAGCATTTTGGACAAGATCAAGTGAAGTGATGGATTTAATGTTATTCTCTAATGCATCCATATTAGAAAGGAAAGATGACCAATGATGACAATCTTCCCATGGTGACTCATATAATCTCATAATCTCCATAATGGACTCATATGACGAGAAATTCTATGTGAGATAATCAAAAGAGGACATAGATGCATCTATCCAGGAAGGTAGATAGTAGGGATCTTATGCCACAAGATGATGGTCATAATAATCAAAGATATAAGAGGAATATTGAGTTGCATCATAGGCAACCTCAACAATGCTAAGTGGCATGGTGTCACCTAGTGATTCAAAATCGAATTGGCTAGGAACTACCCAAGGATCATATGAGTCAGAAGATCATTGTACCATAGCTGAAATCATGTTTATGGTGGAAACTTTATGTGGATGATTAGGGGAAGGAAAGGTAAAAATACCCATGAGTGAGGAATCTTTAAGGATACCTACCCCCATTCTCTCATACTTGATATTGGACAGTTCTAAGAAAGGTATATTGCTAGTATTATTGTTACAGATATCCAGTGTACACTAATCGAGTTGGTCAATAGTCACAATTTTCCCTTGATGAGGGAATTACAATAGGCGAAAAAAGGAATATGCAATAGCGATCATCACATAAAACCAACTTTGACCTAGCACCAAATTATAGTCCAAGGGTGCATATACCACTTCCACGTCAACATAAACAATTTTTCCTCCCAATTCAATGTGTAAAGAGTGTAAAATTCCATAAGGTATGAAGCCACATCCATCAAACACTTTAAGGGTGGTGGGAGACTGGCTTAATTCATGAGAACCAATGGCTCTCCAATAGGGTAAAGACATCACACAAGTTGAAGCTCCTTTGTCTAAAATAGTACGATGAATATTCTTCCCATGAAAGATCGTATGGATTTGAAATGCAAGGAGGTGGGAGATCCTCAATTAAAAAAATTCCATATTAAACATGATCATGTTTGATGTTTCTATATCCACAACTCCAATGGTTGACAACAAGTTTCTATGTTGACTGGGTAAATGCTATAGAACTTCGAACATCGACATAACACAAGGTTCATGTGCCAAATCTTCAACAATATTGTAGTTTTGGGTGGCGAGGGCACTTTGATTAAAGATCGATTTTAAAATTGTTCTCTTGGGTGGGCACAACACTATGTCAGAAGTAGGTTTCTCTATTTTCATAGGTCCCGAAGGTGGAGGAGAAGTGGAGGTAGAGGGTTTATCTGGAGCATCTCCATTTCCATTGGCATTTCCATCTGGAGGAGCATCGTAAGTATTTTCTCTAGTAATTAAACTAATTGTCTCCTTTCACATAAAAACTTGGGCACTTGAGGAAGCATCCCCATGGTGAGGATGACCTGCATTTCCCCCATGCGAAGGGGAACTATTTTTTGCAACCATATGTTGTTGCTGAGATGGGAAAGGATTAGTTAACATTGCTAGTTGAGAGGTATCTTTCAAAAATTTGTTGACTTCCTCATGATGAGGACACTCTTTAGTATAATGGTCCTCTACACAAATTAGGAAGGGAAATTTTTCCTTCCTTCTTAGTTTTCTCTCAACAATGTTTTGAGTTTTGTTGTTCTTCTATTGGTTAGAAGAATTTTTCAATTTGCCTTTACCTTTCTTCTTTCCTCCAAATTTCTAAGATGTAGTGGATTAGTTCAAATTCACCTTGAAGGTTTGTGCAGGAGAAGGAGCAGATTTGGTAACAGTGTGTGATGAGGCTGGGGATGAGGCTATATGACCTTATTTCCCAGTCAATTGGTTTGCAAAATGCATATTAACAGAACCTATCATACCATCGACATGGGTTTTTGGGGATGGTCTCAAAGGATCATTTGATGGATGAGGAGCATGAGGAATCATATCGTAAAGTGTGTTGAACTTGAAATATATCAAGTCCAAACATTGAGCATGGATGATTGCTTTCTCCTTAGTGACGACACCTCCCATGGAAAAATATCTAGAAATAGGAGGTAAAAGTGACTTCATAAACCAATCTACCGAGCCAGAATATTATCTTTATTTAGTCATCTCCACTTCCTCCACTTGTGAATATGATCAGAGATTTGGGTGGAAGTGGATTTCCTATGCGAGGTTAAAATCTCTGTACCGATCTCATATTGAATCAGTATTTGGAAGTGGGTCAAGAAGGCCATAGCTGAAGGAGTGTTGTGGCATCTCAATATACCATTTGGTTGTTGAACCTATGAGACTTTTCTGGAAAACTTTTAATCGAATATCCATTTAGGAATTACAAGAACACCAAATATGGAAGGTCATAACATGGTTGTTAAGGTCTTCTCTAGGTTTTTCATCGAACTTTGGGATATCGAAAGGTAGTTTGGCAGGGATTGGAGGCCAAAACATGGTGTGCAATATGGAATCATTAGTTAATATTGACAAATCCGGTAAATCCAAAGTAGCTAAAAAAGGAAATTATTGGTTTTCTTATGGATATTGGTAATAATGGTATGGCATAGGAGCACCAGTAGAAAAATATACAGACTGGGATGGTCCTCCCATATACTGCTATGGATAGGGTTTGATAGTAGGAATCATAGGGTTCATGGATTGAGTAAGGAAATTTCCTTGTGGACCCCGTGTAGTATTCGTCGCTCTCGGATAAGGTTGACTAGGATAAATCCCTATGGGAGAGGTTGGAATGGTCTATCCCTAGGCTTGAGGTTGGTTTCTAGTAAAGGATGCGCACAACTAATTTTCAGGGAGAGATTGTCCTAGCTGGTTTCAAGTGAAGGATTGCCCCGAAATTGGTTTCTCCCCCACAATTGGTTGTTGACCCCATGGTGTATATTACACTATAGTTGAGGGTTTCCCCCCAACTAGTTTTTGATCCCATGGTGCATATTTCCTTGCAGTTGAGGTTTCCCCCCAACTAGTTGTTGACCCCATGATGGATATTTCCCTAGAGTTGAGGGTTGCCCCCCAATTGGCTGTTGACCCCAAACTAGTTGTTGGCCCCCAACTAGTTGTTTTCCCCATATCAACTATTTCCCCACAACTGAATATGGTCTTACAACCGAGGATTGGCTCCTAGTTATAACTTTCCCCCTAGTGATAGGTGTAAAAGAACTTCTCAATGGAATATTTTGCGTAGGATGAACAATTTGTGTAACTGTCATTGTATGGCCTATTTGATTAGATGTGGGGAAAAAAAAGGTACTTGTTGTAGGGTTAGAGGTAGCAACACTACTGGCCATTTGACTAGAGTGAAATCAAAAATAACATCCAAGTAAAGCACTTGGTGTATGCATATATGGAACTAGAGAGGCGGGAATAGAAGTGGGGTTTATAAGCTGTTGTGATGGGGTAACATGGGTCATCGACACTTCCTCCAAAGAAGAAGTACCAGTAGTAGTGATGTGTGCCATGGTATATATTGCAACATCAATTGGGGTTATCACCACTCTGTCTGTATAATCTAGTGGTATAGTAGTCACGATGGAAAAAAAATCTACTAAATGTATTGAGTGGTAAATGGTAAGAAGAAAAAAAATCGATAGGTCTCGTGGATAGTAATTCAAAAGGCACTGGACTGAGAGGATTAGTCAAAGGAGGATTCGCATAAGGGACAATGCCTTCCACAAAAGGTGTGACTGGCTGTTCAAGTTGGTCAGTTCCAAGAGATATACTCCCGACTTCAGAATCAAATTCTTTGTTAATAGTTCCTTTGTTAGAAGGATTTTGTGGAAATTCACGTTCTTCAAGATCTAACCCTTGCATTCTATGTGATATTTGGAGAACTTGGTCAGCCATTGTGAAAATATAATAAAAATAACAATCCCTAAGGCCAACTACTTAAGTCGAAAGAACACACCCCTAATAAATCTAAATGTATTCAACCAAGTGAGCAATAGATGAAAGGATATTCCAAAGAAGGGATATCAAGCTGTCAAGGAAGAAATGAGAAGCAATTACCTTGACCTCCACATAACAAGCCTTCTCAGTGCAAGCAAACCTTGCTTTGCGGGGTCACCCTCTAAGGGTACTAAAATTTTGATACAACGTCTACCTTAGATACCATGGGAAACCCCCCAAAATCACCTCTATAGATACCTAGGAAAAGTTACTAGGGATACCAACTTGCAGTCAACCTCGGGGGGGTACAATAAACATTTAGGACTGAAACGTATGGCAAGGATAACAAGGTTCAAATCTCTTCTAGAGGAATGAAAAACAAGTAGACCAGTAATACTCCTAAGGACCGTGAAGAGATTCGAGATTCATGAAGCACCAAGACCAAATGAACCAATATCACTCAAGAAAACCCCCAAATGTATGCTCTTTCCACTACGATTGGTTAAGCTTTGGAGGGTCAATATTTTCTTCTCTTCCGTACATGACCTAGTGTTTATCCCTTGTGTCATAGGGGGTTCCTGGATATTCCTATACTGTTGACAAAGTTTCAGACACGTAGTTTTATTAATAAGGAAAAAAGTGATTACAATAAGAAGTGAGAACTCATAATCTCCTTAACCTCACTTGAAGAAGGATCTTGTTTCTATAACTCAACTCTAAACTAAAATCTAGGAGAACAACCAATCACATAATCACATGAGTATGATAGGTGTCCTTTACATAGAAGCTAGGTGTCCTTATCCTAACAAACTAGAATAAACTAATTTCTAAAAACATTTAAACTAGAAAATACTTAGACTATAGAACTTTAGGATTATGAGGCTAACAATACCCGCTTTAATCTGAAAGTTCATTTTAAAAAATACCAAGTTCATCTCTAAAATTAGTGAATTTTATTCTACCAAGAGGTTTGGTAAAAATATCTGAAGTTTGATCTTCAGATGGACATAACTAAGGCTTGATGATGTATTTTATGATGAGCGATCTGATGAAGTGGTACTTTCTTTCGACATGTTTAGTCTTTGAATGAAATACTAGATTCTTGACCATTTTTATTGCTGACCGATTGTCTATCAATAAAGTAGTTGGTGATTTTTGAGATTCACCAAAATCCTGTAAAATTTTGCGTAGCCATATAATATCACATGTTGCTTCCCAAGTTGATATGTACTCTACGTCTGTTGATAAATTGTCAATTGTTGTCTACTTTTTGCAATTCCAAGATACTGTTGTTGAACCCATATTCATTAAATAACCTGAGGTGGATGTTCTATCATTCATTTCACCTACAAAATCAACATATGAATATCCAACAAGTGTAAAATTTTTGTTTCTTTTGTAGAGAAGACCAAAATATTTTGTACTTTAAATGTATCTTAATACCCTTTTTGTTGAATTCCAGTGACTTCCCTTGGTTCCTACATAAACCTTGAAAGTATATTGAATGAATATGAAAAAATTGGTCAAGTATTTTTCAAATTAATGAGACTTCCAACCAATTTCCTGTGCTTTGTACTATTTACCAATTCCCCCCCTTCAAATTTTGAAAGTTTCCATTTCTGCTCCATGGGGGTAAGAGAAGGTTTACAATCTTCCATGTCAAATTTATTTAACAATTCTATTGCATACTTAGTTTGACAAAGAAATATTTGATTAGGATGTTGAGATACTTCAACTCCAAGATAATAATGAAGTGTCTCTAAATCAGTCATTTTGAACCTTGCTTTAAGTTCTTCCTTAACCTGTTTGATGTGAGATTCATTATTTCCTATTATTATTAAGTCATCAACATATAGTACAAGTATCACCATGTACTTATATTGCATTCAAAAATACAATGTATCATCTGATTCACTTCGCTGAAAACCCACCTTTTGTAGGTAGTCATCCATTTTTGCATACCAAGCTCGAGGATCTTGTTTCAATTCATATAAATCCTTCACAAGTTTGAAAACTTTATGTTCTTGTCCTTCTACTTCAAATCCTTGTGGTTGAGTCATGAAAATGTCTTCCTTTAGATCGCCATTCAAGAAGGCACTTTTGACATCCAATTGATGTAATTTCCAACCATTATGTGCAACCAAATTGATAACCATTCTGATAGTATTCCATTTAGTTGTGGGTGCAAAAGTTTCTACATAATCAATTCCTTCCTATTGAGAAAAACCTTTAGCAACAAGTCTTTCTTTGTACTTGTCAATTTTACCATTGAGATTGTACTTTACTTGATAAACCCATTTACAACCGATGGGATTAACATAATGTTGACAATAAAATAAGTTCCAAGTCCCATTTGCAAGTACCAAATCATATTCATTAATCATTTCTTCATGCCATTGTTTATGTCCAACTAATTCTCCAAAAGAATTAGGTTCAATGGAAGCATGAGAAAAAAATTCTTCTTCTCTTGAAGATCTCCTAGTTCCTATTTTGTTAATTTCATCTGAATAAAATCTTTGAGAAGTTGTTTGTCCCACTTTTGATTCTTATGTTGAGGGGATTGTGGATCTGAATCAACATTATTATTGAAAAGAGGATTTTCAAAAAATGAGGCTCTTCTTTCATTTGAAGTATTTGAGATTGGAGAATATTCTTTTGAAGTTTCAGTATCAGAAGACTCTTTTGTAGTTTCATTATCAGATGAATCATAAGAACTTTTTGATGAAGAAATGTCTTCTGAAGAAACAAAGCCTTTTTCAAACCAAAATTTTTTCTTTGATTGTTCAACTTACCTTTACCCTTAGTGTTTTTCTTTTCTAAATGACTAAGGAGATGTTTAGTCTAATCAAAACTGTTACTTTTAGTTTCATAAAAAATTACATCTCTAAAGATAATGAATTTTCCGTCTCAAATCAACCTATATAGTTTCTTTTCATTGGAGTATCCAATGAAGGTACACTTCATACTTAGGTTTTCTAATTTAGTCCTCTTTTTCTTAGGAACTAAAGAATAACATGTTGAGCCAAAAAAACTAAGATGATTTACCTTGGGTTTAAAACCGTACCAAGCTTCATAAGGTGTTTTTCCATATAAAGTTGATGTATGTGATCGATTTTTGAGATAAACTGCAGTATGGATTGCTTCAACCAAATATTTTGTGCTCAACCCTTTAAAATTCATCATAGATATTTCCATGCCCATGAGAGTTCTATTCATCCTTTCGGTAACTCCATTTTGCTGTGGATTTCAGGAATTTGTTAGTTTCCTATGAATTCCATTGTCTCAACAATAATCATTAAATTTAGTTGAAGTGAATTCTCCTCCATTATTTGTTGTCAAAGATGCAACCTTTTCTCTTGTTGCATTTTTAGCCATGTGTTGAAAATTTGCAATCTTTTCAAAATCTTTGTACTTTGCCTTTAAAAAGTACACCCATGTCATTCTAGTGTAGTCATCAATGAACAATATAAGTATCGACATCCACCAAAATAAGATTCCATTGGACCACATATATCACTATGAATCAAGTCCAAATACTTTGTTGCTCGCCATGAGCTGGTTGGAAAAGATTCTCACTTTTGCTTGCCAAAATACAAACTTCAGACTTAGAATTTTCTCTCTTGAAAGTTGGTAAACCCTTTACCAAATCTTGGGACTTAAGTTTCAAGAGACTATCAAAGTTTAAGTGACCAAATCGAAAATTCCATAATTTGAATGAAGACATTTTAGAATTCATTGTTGTTGTAAGATCATGCTTTCTTGGGATAATTTTTCCCTTCATTCTTAGCAATTTCCCATCTTCATATCCTATTATTATTGTTTTCAAGTTATCCTTTTCTGACTTAATATTGACCAAACCATTTTTCATGATGATTTTATGTCAGACTTGTTGGATTGTGACTAAGGATAACAAATGTTTCTTAAAAGTTGGTACATACCAAACATTTGAAATCCATTTTTCACCAATTCCAAGGAGAAATAATTTCACTGAACCTTTTCCTTGAGGTATATGAGTTGTATCATCGGCCAAATAGATGGGATTTAGTTGAACATCTTGATAATTTCAAAAATAGTATATGCTATAAGTCATATGCTGAGTAGCTCATGTGTCCAATATCCAATCATTTTCAAATAAATCTTCTTGCTAAACTGCTGTAAAAACATATTCATATTGATCATCTCGGTAATCTTGATCATTTCCATATTGAGCTGATTGTTGAGAATTTGAATTTGATGTCTGCTTAAACTTTGGCAATTAATCATTGCTTGTTAGAAAATTTGATGCATAATGTCCCATCTTTAAACATCTCTTACATCTCACTTGACTGAAATTCCTGCCTCTTTCTGACTGTGCACTATTATTGGGAGGATTACTTTTAATTTTTTGTTGATTAAAATTTCTACGACCTCTACCTTGACCATGACCTCTACCACATCCTTGATTAGAATACTGATTATGAAAAATTTCAAAATTTGATTTTCCTCTTCCTTTAGAACTTTCAACTTTCATGAAAAGAAGATCTTGTCCTGATTGTTTTTATTTTCCAAATGATTTACTATGTTGAGCCAGTAATTCACTAAGTGAATCAAAGGTAACGGATGATAACTTATTAGTTATTTTCAAAATCTCAAGAAAATTGTTATAAGATTGAGGCAAGCCATTTATCATAATGGAGACCAGAAAACTATCTTCAAGTTTAGGAAAACCTCCCTTGATGATTTATTGATGAATGTTCTTAATCCTTGAAATGTATTCTAATACATCACCATTATCATCTAATATTTTTTTAAGCAATTTAATTTGTAGATCAACTCTATGATATGCATCATGAGTATCAAAAATCTTCTTGAATAGATTCCAAGTAGACCATACATCTTTGGAATTCTCAATATGTACAAACATGTGTTCAATTACAGAAGAGCGCCACAAAGAAAGTTCTTTTTCATCTTTCAAATGCCATTTTGCTAAAGAAGTATCATCGATTGGCTTAGTTGGAGATGTATTGTTAATGTTTAATCCATTATTATAGATGTTTTCCTTTCATTAGATAACACTAGCATAATCCAAGATCACTGAGAAATACACAATCACAAGAGACACAACATTTATCCTAGGAAACCCTCTAGGGGAAGAAAACCCAGCAAAACTTCCTTAATATAGATAGCCAATACAATGCCAAGAGATCTCTTATGCTAATACATAAATTACTCTCCTAGATATGCGCCACTCTCTCTCTCCTTTGCCGGTAACAGATCATAACTTGTCTCTCAAACTAAGCAAGTGAGTTGTGTCTAAGTGAGGCTCTAGCCTCCTTTATTTATACAAGTCTGGCATGTGTGAAGTGTCTCTTCACTGGCAGGGCCAACTTCTCAAACTGGGTGGGTAAACCCACCTTTATTATATTTCTGGTCTTCTTTAATATCTCTTGGGGCTGACTTCTTATTTTGCCTATTACAATTTTATCTTGACCAATCCGCAAAAAGGGGATTTGGTCCTATTACAATAACCAACATGATCAATCCACAATGGGGATTGATCCTATGAATAATATATCAATAATAATAAGAATACTCTTTTCAGTTACATTATTTCAACATGTATCACCATCACAAATATCATGCCATAATTCATTATAAATCATAATGTTCTGCATGTGCTGATTCCAAGATTTGTAATTCTTGGGTCCATCTAACTTATCTGATTATGTGAATAGATTGATTAATTTAGACATGATGGTAGATTTCCTTATTGGAAAATTTGCAGGTTAATGATCACACCACCACATTGAATAATCCTCAAAACACTAAAAGAGAGACACAAGGCACCAGAAAGAAAGAGTACACAATCCACGTGAAAAGAACAATACTTTTAAGAGATTGGATTCGACCCTTTAAAAGTCTCGTTGGAAAAGGAATTTGAGAGAGTATTTCACTGGACTCTTCTCAACTTTTGAGCTTCAAGGTTACAATTGAATCTTTCAAAATTTGACCCTTTTACCAG
>JZKD02S0089006.1:649270-664537 GCA_000966675.3 Picea glauca | reverse complement strand
CAAACAAAATATTTTTACACAAAAATGTCTCCCTTTAATATGAACATCAAAATTAAATCCACTTATCACTCCACATATTTATGTGAAAAAAAAATCATTTTTCACCCAAAGAGTTAACAAATAAGATTTCTCTTTAAAAAACATTGCTATGAATTTTTGGTCCCTGATCCGGTCCACAATACGGTCCATGATATGATCCATGATACATACCTCAATATGATCAAATGATTTTTGCAACACTTCTTTACTAAAAATCTGATGCAGGAGATTATTGATCTGCAATATATGTGCCTCTGCCTTTGAAGCAACGCCTATTTCAAATATTTAGAATGGGGTCGAAGTCAAGGGTTTTTGATGGGGTTCTTGTGATATATGTTTTGTTTAGCTGAGATCCAACACTTATGCTAAATTCAGATGCGATCCATGAGAAAATCCTTGTCACGGTCCTTGATACGATCCATGATTCAACCTGCGATACGGTCCTTGATACGATCCATGATCTGGTCCACGATACAGTCCTCGATATAATACTGCACAACACTTCAAATTGGGCGATTTTAGTTTTATGCAGGGTCTCTCCATATCTGAAACAACTGATTGAAGGATCTCAGATATGATGGTCGAATGATAACAGAATATTGAAAACAAAAATATAGAATCTATAGCTCTAAATATAAAATTTCTAGATTTATAAACAAATCTGAAGATTTTTTTACAAAAATGAGCCCTCTTAATTAATTGAAAAATAGAAGTGCATCTTAAGATCATAAAACAATGCAGATTTATAATATGATATTGAAATTTATAAGCCTAAATGTTGATTTAGATACAATAAATTTTCATATTTAGAACTACAAACAGTAGAAATAGCTCTATAAATCTAATCAACAATAAAATGAGGATTAGATCTAAAATAAAATCAACAAATTGATTTGAAATAATCTATAATTAAAAAAAATGAATTTTCCTTACTTTAAACAACAACAAATTACCTCAGTACCATTGCCCTTGAGTTTGAAGAGTTTTGGGTTGATGTCAAGGAGTCTTCCTTGCTTCCTCAATCCATCACCAATTCTCTTCCATCACAATTTTACCATGGCTCTGATACCATGTTGATAAAGTTTCCTCAGACACGTAGTTTTATTAATAAGGAAAAAAATGATTGCAATAAGAAGTGAGAACTCATAATCTCCTTAACCTCAGTTGAAGAAGGAGCTTGTTTATATAGCTCAACTCTAAACTAAAATCTATGAGAACAACCAATCACATAATCACATGAGTATGATAGGTGTCCTTTACATAGAAGTTAGGTGTCCTTATCCTAACAAACTAGAATAAACTAATTTCTAAAAACATTTAAACTAGAAAATACTTATACTATAGAACTTTATGATTATGAGGCTAACATATACGACAATTTGATTTTATCACTCTTTAGTCTTCTACAATCTCATTTAGTAGCCTTGGATAATTTACTCAATTCACCCTAATCCAAAGGCCCTATCCTTAGACTACTATTGATATGCTATAAAAAATGTCTAATTAGTTTTATTAAGCGCATTGGTTGATTAATGGATTTCCTTAATCAAAAGGTTGTACGAAGGTGAAATTGATGATGTGAATTACTTAACTCCAAAACCATGCAGAGAGAGTGATGTGCAAAATATTTATTTCAATGAATTCTATATGTAGGAATGAGAAGATATATTTTTCACTTCTTAATGTAAACAAACACTCAATACTAATGCAATTCTCACTTTTTCCTTTATGAAATACCAAACTATCAAAATCAATGTTCTCAAAATTCCAAACAAATTCAAGACAAGCACTAAAACATGTAGTAAAATGATCCAACTGTTTTGTTTTTTCAAATTGCATGCAACCCCCAAAATAAAAACTTCTTTCATTTTATCTTTCAATAAATATGAAAGAACTCAATGACACTCTCAAAGGACCTCGAAAAAAAATAAGGTGAAGAAAACAAGTAATCAAGATTTAAAAGAATCCAAACAAAAATGCAAAATGAAAAGAAAATGAAAATCACTTTAAGAGACCTCAAGATTCAAGTAGCAATGAAAAATATTCAAAGTGACAATAAATCCAATAGGGCTTAAGATTATATTCAATGAAACATAAGTTTTCCAAAAAGGTGAAACCAAAAGCTTCAAATAATTAGCTCAATGCAACATAAGCAACCTTCATATCAAAGAAAAGGATCCCAAATCAATCAAGTAGAAGACTCAGAAGGTTTTTGAATAAAATAATAGGGGTTTGAAAACCTACAGTTGATGAGGACGAAACTACTGGTGAAATGAACTGACCCAAAGGATCTAGTTAACCTAGGGAATCATGAACATTCCTTAATTTGAAGGAAAATGCAAACTTAAAAAGAGGCAAAAAATCATGTGATACTCACTGATCTTCACACAATTAAGACTTTAATCAAGCAAAGAAGACTCTAATAAAACATTCTAAGGAAAAACATTAAAAGTTAGAATGCAAAACAATCCCAAATTCACTCAATACATGGACTATTGCTCCTATTCCTATGCATACAGGGTGATGATAAGGGACTATATCTCCCTATACTACTATGGGGGGGTGATGAAAATGATACTATCATCCTGTAGGCCCTTTTGAGGGGGGGATAAAGTCCTGAAAGTGAAAGAAAAATATTTTTTTTTCTCAAATCTGAAGTAAGGTGAAGTGTTTGACTCAATGAAATTTTCAATAGCACCGAGGAAAGGGAGAAATCAACAAATAATAATCAAAATCAAAAGATCAATCAAGAAATATTTCAAAAGGCTAGGACATACCAAGGAAATACTAAAGAGCCTTGTCCCCAATGGAGTTGCCAATTTTATGTTATGTTGAATTCCCCCTGTGGATAGGTGAAACCCCCCTTGGTTCAAGACCCCTTATTTGATCCAAGACAAAAGGGAAACAAATGGTAACTACTTTCCTTTTAGATCTATTTCAACAAAAATGATAGAAGAGAAAAATGGATGACATACCTTTTTACGATGGTTTTCCTCACTGCTCCAACCTTTTAACCTCGATATCCAAGCTCCTAGGTGCAAGAAAAGACTTTTAAAAGAACAAGACAAGATCCCTTTCTTCCACACTATAATGTTAAGTAAAAATATATCTATATACAATTATTTTCACAACAATAGACATGTAAACACTTAAACGCATAAACACAAAAGGAATAGGACAAGTTATCTATTAATGGAAAGCAATAATGAAGCACTTACAATAAGAGTTTATGTTGTAGAAACTTCTCCAAGCTCTTTGTTCCATCCCCTTGTATCTCACAAAACAATAAGTATGATTTTATTCAATTCTTTTCCCTCTTCACTCAAGCATTACCCTCATTATATAGTGGTTTGAGGTATAACAACTTTGAGATATATTAGGAAAATGGTTGAGTATTTATCTCATGAGGTTGGGATTTTCTGCATAGGATGGAGAAAAAATATATGTCTCGAATTATTGACCCAAATAAACTCATATCTCCCCAAATATTTCCCTTAGAAAAGGTTGGAATGGTTGCAACCTCTTCATCGCTCACTTAACATTGAGTACAGGGTGACTATTTCTCCCTAAGACACTCTAGGAGGGAAAGGGGGAATGATCCTCAAGTATGGTCAAAATATTAAGTAAAATTGTATAATTTCGACCTCCAACCAATAGGTTTCTCTTCCAATTTGTCTAGGGATACATTATTCATTTTTTCATGGTGACAAAATTGCGACATTTAAGTGCGACACTTATGTGTATGGCATATGTGACACTTAAGTATGATATTTGGTGATGTGACACTTACGATACTTTAGTGTGATTCTTAATAATGCACCAATTTCAAAACTTATGATACTTATGACACTAAAGTGTGACACTTAGGTGTGTAACACCAGGGTAGCACTACCACTAATCTAGTTGGATATTTCTTCTTTAATAGTCATTTTTTTGTCATCCTCTCTACCCATTCCCCTTTAAGGGGTAATTTTTTGACCTTTAAATAAGGAAACCTTTTCCAATATGATGCAAGAACGTTTCCTCAAAGTCGACTCTTGACCTCTAGAAGTTCAAGCAAACTTTTACCAAAGGGAGTGGGTTTCGTTAATTTAGGATTTATATATAATTTAGGGGGATTTGTTTATGAAAAACATCATGTAATTGTTGTTTAGAAATGAATACAAATTTGATATTTAGTCAATTATGTCCATAGGTGGATAGCCGATAGATTCAAATGTTATATTAGCAATTAGTTACCAGAGTAGTTACAACATTTTAGGAATTTAGTTAATTTGTTATGATCTGGAAGCATCGAATTCCTTTGTATTTATGTAAGCCTACATGAATGAATAGAATAGGGGTCAGGGCAGTGACGTTCCAAAGAATGTTAGTTTGTCTATGTGTATGGGAGAGTAATCCCCCATATGAGTGCTATAGTGAAGTGGTGAAGTCACGGTGTAAAGAAAGGTTGAACGAGCTAGTCTCTTTAAAGAGAGAGAGATTTCTGAATGAATTTCCTATGACCTGCACCGTAATCTGAAGCATAATGAAATCGTGGATATGGTGATGTGGAAGATAATTGATTATTTATCTTCAAAGAGATCAATGACCATAAAAACTAGTAATCAGACCGACCTTTATATCCCTCGAATATACTAAGTGTTAGTTTCCCGGTGGTTGGTTGGCAGAATTTCAACCAGACTAGACTCACGAGCAAGTGAGGATAATTTGGAGGACTATTTTGATGCCCGATGGTTGGTTAAACCAAACCAGATTATCATTTAAAGGTACAATGCTAAATTTTATAGGTCCTGGTGGCCTGATGGCCTAGTGGCCGGTTAGAGTTTATTCCCCCGATAGTCTAGTAAAGCGGTAGTCTTGATGGTCGGTTAACACAACATAAAGAGAAGTTTCAAGAATAGTGTTAAAGGTTGATAATTCAAGCTGGTTAGGTTAAAGATATCAAGGAAGGGATAAGTGGTTTGAGGTTGACCTGGGTGCTATCATTTTTTGTATCAGAGTGTGAAGATATTGCACACTAGAGAGAGAAAAAAACAAAGATAGATCGAGTAAGGTATGGACGATGATCATGTTTTTAGTATTGTAACTCTGGTAGCATGTTTTTAGTGGGGAAGTGAGATACTAGTTCTTATTGACCTTGGGTTGAAGAGCATTCCTTAAATTGAAATGAGGCCCTTATAATTCTATTCCCAAGTACATATAGGAATTGGTGATATCAATGTATTTCCCTTTAAAAAAATGATGGTTTAATAGAAATTTATTTCACCCATTGAAGAAACTTGGAGTGAAGAAACCAAACATGGAGTGGAATTGATAGGGAAAAATGTGTAATATTCATAATCATGAAAACCACTATATAGTAATGAATGTTGAGTTTGAGGATTTTAATTGTGTTACCTCTCAAATTCTCACTTCTCGAGATAAATTCCTAAAGATCAATCAAGGCCTTGGAGGAATTAAGAAGGAGGCTAATGTCACCTAACCAACTCTATTCACATTGTAGGCTGGTTCTCCTCCAACAGAAGGGGGGATTCCCTAAAATAGGATTGCTAGAATCTTTGACAATGGTATCAAGGTGAAATGAAGAGTAAATTCCAACAAAAAATCAACGATAATTTTAAGGATGAAAATTTATCTCAGAATGTAAAAAATTTGGTGAATCTTACTAGTCCTTAATATGAAAACTATAAAATGTTTGGTGATATTTGTGTAAAAATATTCAAATTTCTAAGGATTGTATATATTTTCTATAAAATTTGGGTTGTTTTAAAGGTAAAATAATTCTATTCTTTGGAATTTGGGTGAATCACTTTTAGGAAAAATGGAATTTTGGAAAAAACATGGAAAATTAACTCATGGGCGATATATAGCCCCTAAAGTTTTTTGTGAAAACAATTTTGTGTGTGTAGTACATAGAATGGATGAATTGAATGAAGACTAGTGTATTTTTATTGGGGAAATGGAGTCAAATCAATTCTCACTGGGACATTATCCAAATGAGGAAAAGATAAATAATATGGTTGTAAAGTACAATCTTAATTAACCCTTTCCTTGCTATCCCAAAGCTCAAAAAATTATCAATGGATACTAATAGAATATATAGATTCCAATGGCTATGAAAATTGTATCTATCAAGAATGGATTACAATTTCATAGAAATATGTAAGAGAAACATGCATCAACATATAACATCCAAATGATAAATACAATAGAAGAGGAATTATTTTATCTCATCCAATGTTTCGTAATTATAATCCAAAAATATTTCATCAACATGAGATATAATAGAGATATATAAGATTTCCACATCCATTATGCAATTTTTTAATCCTCCAAGTACAACCAATAGGTATTCAACTAATCTCCCATGGATCTCTCACAAATCCAACCATGCCAAATGAGGGAGAGAGAAAACACTTATATAGGTTTGATATCAACTCCTCTTACAATTAAAAAAAAATGTTTTCCTAGATCCATTAGTTCTTGAAGGAATACAATAAAATATTACATTTTTAACCTTTTTAACAAAATTATTACTAAAATTAAAAGTGACACTGTTGGGATCCAGTTTCTTCTCCAAGAAGAAGCAAAAACAATTGGTAGATCCTTATCTCCTAGGAAAACAATATAACAATTCTCTCATGTAACCAACTCCATGAGAAAAGTCAACAATAATAAAGTGATAGAGTTGGTTATTCCAATTGGTTGACTATGTTATAAATATCCAATATCTGCTCTCAAAATCCTCCAAGTTAGTTCGCTCCTCTACCATCCCTTAATGAATTTGAAACCAATCACTACAAGTGGTACATGTGGCCATAAAAATCTGTAATAATGGCTCCATGCAAATGTATTTGCAAGTCTCAAAGAGTCAAGAAACCATTCCAAGGTAGTTAATACACCAAAAATATCCACTATACATGAGAGGAGAGAGAGAGAATGGCCCCATCCATGACACAACTAGTCTCCATGATAGAATCTTTCAACAAATAATATGATAGAATGTTTCAACAAATAATAATATATATGCATAATATGACCCATGTGCACCATGGTAATAAACATAACATAAAGATACAACCCATGTGTGTCCCAAGGGATATGAAACTACCACTATGTTAGGGTCCTAACCTCCCTAACACTCTAAGTAGATAAATTATTATGTATTGTTGTGTATGGAGGGCATCATTAGTAAATAAGGCCTATGTAGTAGTGTGAACACAATTATTGTAAAAAATATTACTATAAGGTTCCACCTACTAGAAATTTCCTTATCTAGAATGTTCTTAAGGGACAGAAAGTACTATATAAATATATAAAAGAATTTGTAAAAGGTGTCTTGGAAATAATTTGTAACTTGAGCTATGCTCCATTGGAGGTTTCCCCCACGAAGAGGTAAGTGAAAATTTCTTCCATATCAATAAAGGTATCATATTTTTGTCAAATTCTCCATTATTCATTATTATTTACGTGATATATGTGATTTATTCTATGAATATTTCTATTTGGTACATAACAAGTGGTATTAGAGCTCTTTCTTGGCACCATTTTTAGAACATTTTTTTTCTAGTCTAGAGACATGTTATGGTGTCTATAAATAACACATAGATATGTTGTTACACATGTAAACATATTGTAGGGGAATCATATTGTTGGTGCAATTATATGCATAATATATTACCAAACATAAATTATCAACCAAGATTCTTAATCAGTAGAGTTGATGCATTATATGTGCCGACAACAGGTAGTTTATCTATGTTTGATGAGTATAGCATAAAGAAGAGACGTTCAAAACTCAACACTCTATTTTCACACTTCAAATATAACACCCTCCACACATTTCAAAATTTAGAAAGGAAAACTCATAAACAAGCTGCAACACTCCATTATAGGTGCATGTAGGGTGAGAGATGGAGGCCTTGATTGTGCATGTGTTATCAAGGTGTAACCTAATCAATTATAAAAAAGAAAGCTAAGTGTAGTGGGATTCTCCATTAAGGCTCATGTATGGTGAAATATGGAGATCCAACTGTTCCTACACTGCCACAATTTGCAACAAATTCTAATAGTGAAATCAAAACAAAATAACATGAAATCAAAATAACAGGTACATGAAATCAAAATCTACACTAATAATTTACAATTAGCTTACCAAGATGGATCGGTGTCCCTTGTTGATGCCAACATGGAAGTGTTTAGATCAAAAGATGATAACTTCTAAAAGACACACAAGATCATTGAATTCAAACTTGCATTAATCTTCAACAAGTAGGTTTACAAAAAGAGTCTTTTCATGAATCCAATTTGCATCATAACAACTCCCCCTTCATGAAGAGAGATCACTCTCTTTTGTACATGAGAGATTTGAAAAGAAGATAAACATATCATAATTACAGATCCATTTTTCTCTCAACCAATTTCCCATTATTACAAAATATGATCCCTTCAAATCCTCACACATATCTCTCATATATATTGGAAAAGATATGCTATCCCTTCCCCATGATCTCCTCCTTGAAATAGGATTCAATTATATCCTCAAACCTTGAAATGGAGGAGGAATTATTCTAGAAGTATTTTTGAATTAATCCTTCACATATTCCTACACATTATGAAGCTCACACATTTTTGAGATATATATGAAAACATGTTGATTTTCTAATATTTAATCACAAATTCTCTTTTAATACTAAAATGAATAAAGTGGAAAATAATAAGGTGAAACCCAAATATATTAATGAAAATGATATCATGAATGGTTAATGGGGTGATGAAATGTGAAGAATGACGAAGGGAAAGGTGGATGAAAATATGACATTTCTGAGTCCCAACATACCCCCCAACTGAACTTGTTGCATGTCTGCATGCAACTGTGCATTGATCTTCTCAAGAAATTTTGGCATCTGAATTTTGGCTTGGAGTGATGATAATAAATGTTTCCAGGATGGGAATGACATGAGTAAAAAATGACATTTTCTTATGGTTGGTTCTTGTGTGATAACTATGAATATAAAGAATGTTGGTTCTTGTGTTAACAACATTTATTTCATTATTTGTTCTCTTGTTGTTATGACAATAATTTACCCATATACGTACTGGAAAAGATAAGATATCAATGTGCATAAGAAAACATCATTGAGTATAAGAAATCCCTTTTTCATAATTGTGAATCATGCTAATATGTATATCAATTCTTATGAAGCAAAGTGCAATAGAGTATCATTGGAAAAAAAAATGTTGGTAAATGGTAAATGAGACGAAAAAAATGGAATAATGGTAGTGGAAAAATGGAGTGACGATAGAGAATATAGTCCCCCCCCCCCCAATTGGATTGGTTTCATGTCCTCATGCAACATGGCATGATTCCTAGAAGTGAAAAGGAAAGGGAGCATGGTGAGGGAGTTTTCCAAATTATTCATTTCTAGTAGTTGAAGAATTATATGATTAAAGTTTAGAAAATAACATACATCCACTTACCAAAAATGTTGATGAACTATGCAATAGGAATATGTTTGATGCAAATGTTGGAGCATGGAAGATGTCACTGTTGCAGGATCATGTGAAGGGTGACTGCTGCTGTAGCTATGACTGTTGTAACTATTGGATCAAAGAATGTGAAGTGGAGGAATCTAAACTATTGTTGATGAATCATGGAAAAGAGGAAGTATGAAAGTGGAATTGTGGTACTCTCATGTGGCTGGAAAAATACTGCTGCAACTGTTGATGGATTCATGGAAAAAGTGTATAGTCTTCACCCGTTGCTAAACCCAATGGTACAATTCTAGTCATGCGAATGAATGTGCTGATGTCGAGCATGAAAATAAGTCATTGGATTATCGACCATTGATGAGTGTCATTAACCAATGCCAGGCAAACTCACCGTTGATGTCAATGAGTTTTGAGGTACCTAAGTACATATTGAGAAGTGCGAATGGATGAGATGATGTCGAGCCACTTGCAAAATCTAACAATCAAGGGAAAGTGATGTATTCAAATGATTGCTAGCGAGAGAACTTGCCATTAAGGCATGCAAACCTCCAGGTACTCAAAAGGAACTCTATTCTATATCCCAGATAAGGTGTCGAGGTCGATGGGGAAAGACTTGTTGAAAGGTGGGCCTTAAGGAATCCCACATCAGTCAACACAAGTTTTTACAAAAATATTGGTAGGACTATAGGAAAGATCTTAATAGCAACAATGCTTATGACAAGGTAATGTAGTCATGGAAAGGGAGCTGGATAGTTTTATTGATAAGAAAAAATGAACTGAAAAAGATAAAGAGATGTATACGACTCAAAAACATAGGCATGTGCGAAGTCATGAAGGACAATTCAATGGAAGATGGGATTCAACACATGGATGATGAAGGTACTGCAAAGGAGAAATGTGAAATCATGACACAAAATTGTTGTATGAATGGGTTGTGTGTAACAACAAATGTCATGATGCGTATGATGAGAATCAACTCCTTTAAGCTGTAAAAAAAAATGTGTTTCTTGAAAAATGTTATGATTCATCAAAACCACATCAGCATTAAAATCGATCATTTGCAAACCAGAAAAGGTTAGTACTAATCCTTTCAACAAACTTGGTGAGATCATCTTAAAATGTACAAAGAAGGAAAAATGCGAGAAAATCAATTTCAAAAATAAAGTGCATTTGTGTCTGTTGTCTTTGCATGTTGGACTCTTTGTAGCGTGAAGTGATTTAAGAAAAAAAAATGAGCGTAAATCATAAAACATGTTTTTATTATTGTTTTCAGGAGTTTATTGAAATGTTCATTTGCAAATTTTTTTATAATGTTTTGATTTGGATTTTTATAACGTTTTTCTTTCTTTTCATGGTTTTAGAATTTTTATGGTTTATTTTTTATTCCGATAATACACAATGAAAAAAAATGTAAAAATTATGTTAAAGGAAAACAACAAACAAGAGTATTGTCTGGGATTCATCAAATTTTCCATTCGCATAAGTAACCGTTGCTAATACCTGTCACTAAAGTTCTCAATTTTTTTAATTTATTTTTATTGATTCAAACTAAATATAACTCTTTTATGAAATAAATTTTCAACACTCAAAGTTTAGGTACACTAGAGATTCTACAACACAAGTTGCACTTGGAATTTTCTCTTGT
The DNA here is from genome assembly GCA_000966675.3 of Picea glauca. NCBI lineage: Eukaryota > Viridiplantae > Streptophyta > Pinopsida > Pinales > Pinaceae > Picea > Picea glauca. Next base: position 653,358 of record JZKD02S0089006.1, on the reverse strand, counting down.
GAGCAAACTGAGGATATCATCCTCATTCATACGGGCATTGACACTTCTTCACCATCTTCAAAGTTTATCTAGAGATGATTTTCCTTGTTTCCCTACCCACCATGTAAGAAGCTATGCATCTCATTTCCCTCAAAGAAATGATTTAGAAATAAACACTTGTCATTTTGATCTATCCAAGCAATTGATCGTTGAGTTATAGTTTCCAGATTAATCTGAATTATATGTAGAAAGCCAACCCGATTCAAGGAGATTTAAATTGACATCATTGTAGCTGAGTTTCCATATTGTAACAAATCCCTCAAAAAAAGAAAGGAAAATCATTCCACTCTCTCTTCTAGAAATAGATCACCCGGGACGACAATGCACTCATGATCATAGATTTTTCGCATTCATGAATACAATCCACTAATCGTTGTTCTCTCAGGCTCACCAACTCCCTTGTCTTCAGTAAATTCACATCCTCCAGTGCCCTAGTTGTGCTGGAAGCCCAGCAAGAACAAAACGATCCTTGGCTAACATAACCCTACTCATCGAATAACACACAGTAGGCCGTCATGAACTCCATTTCTGATCTCAAATTGCAAGTCCAATGTTTTTTTTTTTTCATTGCGATGCATGGGAGCTAGGTTTTTCGGGCTTCAATCAAGAAAAAAAAAACTCACACACAAATTTCACACTCCATCAATCACTCATAGAAAACTATCTATTCACATACCTACTCTTTGATACCAAAATAGAAAACTAGATTGCACACAAAATTCATTCGATCAGATGTTAGGAGAGAACATTCATGTACTCCACCTATATGCTATTATATGGTCTCAACTTTCCTCGACACTTAGTGATATGGAGAAAAGCGACATGATCATAAGCAAGGTCAGTACATAAATTAAGGTATAGGAAGTTGTACATAAATAAATTAAGTTATAGGAAGCTGTACAGAAACTGAATAAATCATAAGAAACTGTACATAAATTAGCAGGATCAAAAAGAGATCATAAAATATCTCACTTCTTCAGCAAAAACATGAATATGTGCTCCTCAACCTCTGTGAAAATCATTGAGCACAAGAAAAAAAGGTGAACTATGGCTTACCAAACTGATATTGATTATGTGGTGGGAAAATCCATGCTTCAATACAGTGCCAATCCAAATTCTCACCAAAAGAAGGCTTCATCAAATACAATTTCTCTCTCAACTTCAACGTCTATGTCCGTCCCCATGAAAACACCCCAACTACACAAATAGAGAAGTTTCATTTGCTCTTTTGTTGTGCAGACCTCATCGTGATACTGTTTCATCAACACCATTGAAAATAAACGTATACCAAAAACTAATCATATCAATCAAACCCAACTCCAGCTGACTGATTACTGCACATGATTATTTTCTAACTGAAGAACAATACATTCAATATATACAAATATATTTTTCTGATCAATAAACCAAAGAACTATATATATGGATTCATGAGTCCAGTGAGTGTTGATTTGTGGATATATGGATTCACCATATAGAGGGATTTGTATAAATTTGCATGGATCGAGTTGTACTATCCTTGGACGACACAATATATCAACAAAGTTAGGCGAAAATCGAATTTTTATAGGCAACACTTGGCATGTAGAATTCCATCTAAGCACTTAGCAGTCCTAAGATATTTTCGTATGTTCTAGACTAGTCTGATCAATCAGTATGAGGCCTGCCTTCAAGCAGAGAGTGGAAGAGTCTTATTCTAGAAGTAAGAGCATGATATTAACAACAATGTAGGTATTCGTCAGATTTTCTTTCTTGTGAATCTTCAATAGGTTAACGTGTGATTTATCTATTGCTAGATCATATCTAAAGAAGATAAACTTTTTAATTTCATTTTCAAAAATAACCATCGGTGTTGGCCTGCCATGAATAAGGTCACCGAGAATTGTTTTAAATCTCAACACACACCCTTCCCATTTTTTTTGACAATAATCTGTCATGATAATTGCAGTCACGATTTTGATTTTAAACAATATTTAGGTAAAAACAACTAGAAATAATAGCATTGTTAAGATCTTAGCTCATATTTCTTAGTCAACAACCGCATAGTATCCTAATCAGTGATTTGAAGATTATATTGAATGAGATAATCTTGGGAGTAAATTGTAAATCCCTACTCGAAAAGAAATAATAATTATCTATAACCCAACACAAAAAAATTGCGCTCGGATTCTTATTCATCTGAAGATCAGAATTGACTTTTGTTATTTTCTTGATAATGGCAGGTTTTTCGAAGGATTTTTTTATCAAATCCCTACATAACAAAAAAACAAAGTTCACAATTATTATTAATCTTTGGAATGCTGAGATGTTCATAAAAATAAATGGATCTTCATTGAAATATGCTCAAAAACCTCGACAAGTTGCATGGACATCAATAGATAACATCATCTCGTTAAGGGGTGAATGGTGTATATATGCTTGCACTGTGGAGACTTGCAATGCATAAAGTTGTATGGAGACTTGCACGAGAATGGATCGACATCCAAGGGCTAGTTTGTGTGGATTGTGCAGTCGAATCACACATCCAAAGAGAGGGTTTTTTTTCAAGGGATTGCAGTTGGATGGAGTGTGCAGATACAATAAATTGCAGAAATGGTTTGGCCAAGGAATTTTTAATTTTTTTTTTATTGTTGTTACAAAGTTAATTTCCAGGGAGCTATAGGATGAAGGACGAAGGAAAAGAGATGGCATCATTGCGACTCAAATCAAAGAGAATATTGCAGGTGGCACTGTTTTAGCTACTGTTTTAGCATGGAAAATCTTCAAACATTTCATCTGCGTAAATTTGCAAACCAGTTTTGTTTTATTCATCTAATGTTTTATTGTTTTTACCTGCAGGTCCAGGATGAATGCGCAAATTGTTTTTTAGTTTTATGTTTGTTTCTAAGAAATTAAGAAAAACACACTGAAAATTGGAGACTAAAAAAAATAGATTAGGAAATTATTTCCATCCTCAACAATAAAAAATATTCCTGAAATGGTTTTGAATCATTCTTGTTTTCTGATCCTCGCTATCACTCGAAGCGCAGAGGAGAGAATACTATAAATGGGTTGAAACTACACAGAATATATCTATCTAAACAATAATACACACATTTGCAGAGAGAATTGGAGAAGGAAGAAGAAGGAGAGAAAGAATGGAAGAATTCTCATTGACCGTTGTGAATAATGAATAATTTACACATGATATACTCTGTATATATCAATGAGTTCGACTTGAGGTGAAACAATGTGCCATAGTGGTGGTATAGAGTGATCTCGACACACACCAACAATTATGAAGTGAAATTCCACTTATTCCAGTCTCTTAGACAGTTACGGGAGTGAACTGCCACCTATTCTAGTATCTCAGGCAGTTACGAGAGTGAACTGCCACCTAGTTGAGTTAACTAGTCAACTAGTCTTTAGTTAACTAACTGAACAAAGAGTAGTGAGGAGTTAACTCAGGGAATCAAGGCTAATGCACCACTTTGGTGATGATACCAAGGCAAGGTCTAATTAGCATGGTGATGATCCGAATGTTGCATGGTGATGATCCCAATGCAACATCTAAACTCAACTCAACTAGTCAAACTAAAGTGTCAATTGAAAGAGAATATTATCTAGGTGGAATATTCTCCCCTAAAATATAGGAGACTGGATAATAACTAATTATGACTAATAAAAAAGGAATAAACTTAGCAAAAATAAATCCTAGGTGTGTGTGAAGTAACTCCAACACCCCCCCTGAACATCACTACGGTGAAAATAAAGATTGGGTCTCGACAACAAGGCCATGTTAGGTACCCAAGTACAAAAGATACACTGAAAATAAAGTGAGGAAAGAGGGAAAACCTCATGGGAACCCCCCCCTCAAGGTACAATGTATGTAAAAAGAAGAACTACAGTTTCTAGGAAACTGTGTCCTTCACTCCAAGACGACCTCCCAGAGAATGTCTCATCAGACCAATTTGTGAAATTTATCTCTACACTTAACAAGCTGTAAATCTTCGGTTGTTGGGAGAATTGACTGGTTTCCTATATTTTTGATTGTGAGGTGTCACAATACT
>JZKD02S0089006.1:638833-649220 GCA_000966675.3 Picea glauca | reverse complement strand
AGAATGTAATTTATGCTCAGTGAAGGTTTTGGTGAAAATGTTTACCGCCTGTTCTACTAAAGGACATAACTATAAGTCGATGATCCCCTCGTGTACCAAGTCCTAGATGTAGTGCATGTGGATCTCAATGTGCTTCGTCCACTGCCTCTGAACTGGATCTCTGCAGAAATTGAAAGTGCTCTGGTTGTCACACTAGATGACGATCGATCAATGAAACTGAATTCCCAACTCAGTGAGAAAATGTTGTAGCCACATAGCTTGAATGGTTATGTTAACTACCCCTCTGTACTCTGCCTCGACTGAATATAGAGCAATATCATATTGCTTCTTTCTCGACCAACAAATAGGCCTGGAACTAAGACTAAGTGAGTAACCAGATGTGGACTTGCAATCAATGTTATTGCTAGCCCAGTCAAAATCAGTAAACCCAATGAGATCTAATGTAGAGTCTGTTGCATAATGAATCCCAAAGGTTATGGTTCCCTGTACGTATCGAAGGATACACTTTGCAACTTTCCAATGTAGCTCATGCAGCTCCTACATGAACTTGGAAACTGCACCAACTGCATATGAGAGGTCTATTCTGAAGTGTGTGAGATACAACAAGCTCCCCACTAGTTGTCTGTATAGTGTGCTATCAACCAATGGAGTCTCCCCACCATCCTCAAGTTTGACTCCTGATAGGAAAGGAGTCAGGGTAGATTTGTAGTCTGTCATGTGAAATATCTCAAGGAGATCTCGTGCATACTTGGCTTGAGACAGTTTGATGCCTGATGCATCCTGACTAATCTCAAGTCCAAGGAAGAAGTGTAGCGGACACATTTACTTCATCAAAATACCATCATGAAGAATCCTCTTGATTGCAGCAATCACTGAAGTCAAGAAACCAGTGATCAACAAATCATCGACATACAAAACTAAAAGTATAAGTGAATCATCCGTCTCGAGCATGTATACATTTGAGTCTGATTTACAATGTACAAAGTTTTGTGACAACAGGTAGGAGTCCATATTGTCATACCATGCCCTCGGAGCTTGTTTGAGGCCATAAAGTGACTTCTTTAGTCGACAAACCAAAGATGAGTCCTACATAAATCTCTAGGGTTGCTCCATGTAGATCTCCTCAGAGAGATCACCGTGAAGAAATTCATTCTTCATGTCCATCTAATGGAATTCCCATCCCTTGGCTTCCGTAATGGCAAGTGCCAATCGTATGGAATCCATATTCTCTACTGGAGCGAAGGTCTCATCATAGTCAATACCATGAACCTGTTGAAAGCCTTTGGCGACAAGCCTGGCTTTGTATCTGTTGATCTGTCCATCCACTGCACTCTTTTTCCTATAAACCCATCTGCATCTGACAAGTTTCCTCCCAAAAGGAAGGGGAACCAGATCCCAAGTCTGGTTCTCGAGGAGGGAGTTGTACTCCTCCTGCATGGCAGATTCCAAAAAGGGATTTCTAGTAGCCTCGCCATAATACTATGGATTTGAAGACTGAACCAAGAAAAGATGTATGGAGGGAAATGGATCAATGGCACTGATTTTAATAGGAGGCTCCTTGAAATCATATCGATTCCTCCTTGTATCGGCTGAATCACCAACGAGATCCCCTGCATCCTAAAGAGTAGTCTGTGCCCACTTGGGCCTTTGCTCTGGCTTTGCAACTGCACCTGGATGCTCTGACTTTGCATATGACTGTACTGACTCTGAATCAGAAATATAGTTTGAAGAAGAGTCGACATGTGCATTCTCATCATCTTGAACATGTGGAAGAGTGAAGGTGTCTGCATGTAGCTGTTGAGGTACATGCGAGATACTTTCCTCGAATTGGACACTACGCTCAATGATGATTCGGTCGAAGGAGAGATCAATAAGCTGACATCCATTCACACCATTGGGGTAACCGAAAAAAATGCACTTAGTGCTCTGTGGATCAAGTGCCTTCCTCTTTTCAGAGGGAATCTGGGCTCATGCACATGAACCAAAAATGAGAAAGTGGGCCACTTCCAGTTTGAGGCCGCTCTAAGCCTCGTAGGGGGTCTTATCCTTGACAGATCTATGGGGATATCTATTTTGGATGTATGTTGCATAGTTAAGTTCTTCGGCCCATAGTCTTTGTGGTAGTGACTTTGCATGCATCATGCAAGATGCCATCTCCTTTAGAGATCTGGTTTTCCGCTCAACAACTTTGTTTTGCTACATAGTATAGGGAACTGTGTGCTATGACTAGATCCCTGCCTCATGGAAAATATTATGGATCTCATGATTCACATACTCTCCCCCATTATTAGTTCGGAGGACTTTGATCTTCTTTCTGGACTGTGTCTCAACCAAAGCTTTGAAATCTTTGAGGTGTTGAAATACCTCGGATTTTTGTCTGAGAAACTAGATCCATGTAAAACGTGAGAAATCGCCAACAAAAATGAGAACAAACCTCACTTTTCTGATTGATGGATGCGGGAAAGGACCCACGAGGTCACCGTGGATCAAATCTAAAGGTGCGAAATCTCACTGAGAATTTCCTTTGTCGAATTTCTCTTGAGGGTGTTTTCCGAGAACACATCCCTCACATACTCCCTTGAAGAAATGGATGTTTGGTAGACCATGAAATAATTTGTTCTTGCTAAAATGTTGCATGTATATGAAATTCAAACGTCCAAACCTTTCATGCCATATCCTACTACTTTCATCAGCATGAGTAAGCAGTAAAGCAGAATCAGGTTCAATGAATTCAAAAAAAGTATACAATCTAGACTGATGATTTACCTCACTAGTAGAAACCCTGGAGTTGGTTCGCATGTCGTAGATGTCCATGAAATTTTGTGTGAATATGAATTTATTTTCGGTGCCAGAATTCTTCATCTAATACATAGAGAGAAGGTTGGCAAAAGTCTTAGGAACATGCAACACATTCTCAAAGCTTCCGTTGGTGAGTTCAATCCTTCCTTTGCCGGTGACTTCGACAAAAGAGTTGTCCCCCATCAGAATAGGAGGATGTTTGCATGAATCCAATGAAGAATAAATTGCTTCTGAGGAAACCATGTGATTTGATTCTCCTGAATCTATGATCCAAGCATCGGGAGAGGAGTTGATGGCAATCAAGGCATGGCTAGAATTGCCTTTCTTGGAATTCAGATCTTATAGCTTCTTCTTCTTTGCTCCCTCGGGGATGCGATCTCCAAGGTTGTTTTGCTGAATTATTTGAGACATCAGATCTATTTTTTTTTTTGCATGCATGTGGATTCCGAATGGAATCCTTTGTGACAGTATGTGCATTTCTCTCCTTTTCTTCCCTTTCCTCCTTTGGATTTGGAGGCATCGGTGAATGGTTTTGTGTACCCTTCCTTCTTCGTATGTGCATGAGCTTTCCACTTATCTTCATCTTCAGATTTCTGATATTTTTGTCTTCCATTATGCACAGTGAGTGCATGCACCCTTGGGCCTTTGATTGCATCCATGTTGATGATCTTGGTTTGCTCTTATGTCAAGGATTCGATAAAGTCCTCAAGAGAAGGCATCTTCCAGGTGGCTCCAGAGGTGAATTTGATAGTATGGAATGTAGATACAAATATAGAAAATTTAGGACCAAGCTTGGACAGAATGGTGAGAACCAATTGTTTCTCCTCCGCCGATTTATCAACCCTGCAAGCTTTGAGTTGCAACAATAAATCTTTGAATTTTGTAAAGAAATATTGGATACTGTCAAATATTTTTGGATCCAATGTGAGCAGCTCCACCTCTAGCATGTGTCTCCTCATATCATCCTATTTTCCAAATATCTCTTTCAAGGTTTTATAGTCTTATTATGAGTCTTATAGGAAGATATGTGAAAAAGGAGATTGGGAGAGATATTACTGCAAATTGTTCCAAGTGCCTCATCCATGCGATTTAAGTACTTGGATTTTTCTATGGCTGATGTCGGTTATGTATATGTATTCATGGTTAACCTATACAACCTTTTGTATCAGATATGTATGGCTATTTTATCCTTCCATACAAAATAGTTGTAAGGTGTAAGAATGAATTCTTTTTGGAATTCCATCTTTCCGCTGTCTTCAATCTTTTGTACTTGCAAAAAAATTTGGTGTAGCTTTTTCTTAGCAGTCCGTCGGCTCTGATACCATGTAAATCTGTTGAACCTAAATAGAATAGATCTAGATAAACAACAATACACACATTTTCAGAGAGAATTGGAGAAGGAAGAAGAAGGAGAGAAAGAATGGAAGAATTCTCATTAACCGTTGTGAATAATGAATAATTTACACATGATATACTATGTATATCTCAATGAGTTCGACTTGAGGTGAACTAATGCACCATAGTGGTGGTCTAGAGTGATCTGGACACACACCAACAGTTACAGGAGTGAACTGCCACCTATTCGAGTCTCTCAGGCAGTTATGGGAGTGAACTGCCACCTAGTTGAGTTAACTAGTCAACTAGTATTTAGTTATCTAACTGAACAGAGAGTAGTGAGGAGTTAACTCAGGGAAACAAGGCTAATGTTCCACTTTGGTGATGATACCAAGGTAAGGTCGAATTATCACAGTGATGATCCCAATGTTGCATGGTGATGATCCCAATACAACATCTAAACTTAACTCAACTAGTCGAACTGAAGTGTCAACTGAAAGAGAATATTCTCTAGGTGGATATTTCTCCCCTAAAATATAGGAGACTGGATAATGACTAATTATGACTAATAAACAAGGAATAAACTTAGGAAAAAGAAATCCTAGGTGTGTGTGAAGTAACTCCAACACATACTAGAGATCATATTTCCAATGTAGCCATTCCCATAACAGTAACAACAATATATTCTCTGTCAAATTTTCGAATGAAAAGTGAAAACATGCAAAAATAAGTAAATCTAGTTGTTGTAACTGTAAACTACCTAAATAAAAATAAAAATACTAATCTAATTGTGTACTTACTTGGAACCATTGGTCAATAAGGCTTTTTTAGGCGTGATTTCCCTCACTCAGATCATGTTGTAACTCCTCTTCATCTTCCTTGATCTCCCGTTTGAATAACTGTTCGCCATCAGATGCGTAGGAATCTTCAGATGTTGAATCTTTGTTTGTTTCTAGAGGAGTAGTTGAACCTTTAATTCTTGTCAAGATCTCCTCTTCCTTTGTTTCTAGAGGAGTAGTTGAACCTTTAATTATTGTCAAGATCTCCTCTTCCATGGAAGAGGAGATCTCGACTTCTGCTAGGATCTGAGTGAGCATTTCCAAGATGAAACTCATTGTTAAACCATGTTGAAACAAGGATTCTTACAATACCCAAAACTGAAATCTGAAAATCTTAAATGAAATTAAACTACTTACATAAATAAAATCACTCTTGATGAAACAACACACGCTTTCCGAAACACATAAAAACACTCTTCACAATTACACACTTGTATTAAAATAAAAGCACTTTTTCATAAAAGGGAGAGGACAACCTAACTTTGGAGCAACCCCACTGAAGTGGATGCTTGGGCTCTTCCCTCATGTCTTAGCATCTTCTCTCAACACTTAGGTCTTCCATAAAACCAATCCAAAAACCATTAAATAAATCTAATTCAAATGCTACCTATTACCATTTACAGCTCCCTGACAACAATGCCAAAATGTTGGTGCAATTATATGCATAATATATTACTAAACATAAATTATCAACCGAGATTTGTAATCAGTAAAGTTGATGCACTATATGTGCCGACAACAGGTATTTTATCTATGTATGATGAATATATCATAAAGAAGAGACATTCAAAAATCAACACTCTGTTTTCACACTTCAAAGATAACACTCTCCACACATTTTAAAATTCAGAAAGAAAAACTCATAAACAAGCCACAACACTCCATTATAGGTGCATGTAGGGTGATAGATGGAGGCCTTGATTGTGCATGTGTTATCAAGGTGTAACCTAATCAATTCTGGAAAAGAAAGCTAAGTGTAGTGGGATTCTCTATTAAGGCTCATGTATGGTGAAATATGGAGATCCAACTATTCCTACACTGCCACACTTTGCAACAAATTCTAATAGTGAAATCAAACCAAAATAACATGTACATGAAATGAAAATCTACACTAATAATTTACAATGAGCTTACCAAGATGGATTGGTGTCCCTTGTCGATGCCAACATGGAAGCGTTTAGATTAGAAGATGCTAACCTCTAAAAGACACACAATATCATCGAATTCAAACTTGCATTAATCTTCAACAAGTATGTTTACAAAAAGAGTCTTTTCATGAATCCAATCTGCATCATAAAAACTCCCCCTTCATGAAGAGAGAGCACTCTCTTTTATACATGAGAGCTTTGAAAAGAAGATAAACATCTCATAATTACATATCCAATTTTATCTCAACCAAGTTCCCATTATTAAAAAATACGATCCCTTCAAATCCTCACACATATCTCTCATATATCTTGGATAAGATATGTTATCCCTTCCCCATGATCTCCTCCTTGAAATAGGCTTCAATTATATCCTCAAATCTTGAAATGGTGGAGGAATTATTTGAGAAGTCTTTTTGAATTAATCCTTCACATATTCCAACACATTACAAAGATCACACATTTTTGAGATATATATGAAAACATGTTGATTTTCTAATATTTAATCACAAATTCTCTTTTAATACTAAAATGAATAAAGTGGAAAATAATAAGGTGAAACCCAAATATATTTATGAAAATGATACCATGAAAGGTTAATGGGGCGATGAAATGTGAAGAATGATGAAGGGAAAGGTGGATGAAAATATGACATTTTTGAGTCCCAACACATACACACATGAACTACAAGAGGTTTCACCTTATTGGAAACCCTTGTAACCCCTTTCGATACCCCTTCAAGTAGTATCACATTATAATCCACCTGTATATGGAATTTAATTCCACATACCCTTAGGTATATCGAAATTCCTATAGGTGTCTTGGAACCAACCTTAGATCAATTGCTCGACCACTTGACTGCTATAGGGGCACTGGGAAAAACACTCAATAAGATTACTCTCTCGTACTTGGGTAATAGAGTAGTACGACTAATGGTAAAGTCGAACCTCCTTAGTTAGAGATCTGAGATATTCGATCACGTATTACTATTAGACCTTGCAAGTATCTCAAAGAGGTATAGAACATGAAACTTCTTTTTCCTTAGGACCCTTGCAACCCTAATCCATGCTGTCATTCTAGAAAAATTATGAAACAAGGGGATTTGTTGAAATTTTGATCACTAGAAATCTTGCTTCTTACTTCTAGTTTGGGAAATTCCTACATAATCTCCATTATTAAGACTTTGATCTTTTTATCCATGTATTATTTCTCATTTTGGAGTATAACACCACAAAAAAAAGAAAAAAAGAAAAAAATAGTATAAAGTGGACCCACCAACACCCTTATTTGGGACCTATCTCAATAGAATCTTAGTGTTGAGTTGATCACAATGGTACCCCTCTTCCATAATCCTTTTTTTGTGGACCTAGTCACCCCATTATTAACTTCCTATCTTAACAAATCCAAAACTTTGCACCAATCACATTCCTACAACTCTCCAGTAAGTAATTTTGTATGGAACTGCTCACGCCATTTTCCTAGCCCCACCCTCCAATTCCCTTCTTTCTTGTGCACTCCCTCTATATGGACACCCAAAACCAAGAAATTGGCATCCATGTTTTGAACATGGAATATATATGTGAATATTTGGACACCAAGCTCATGAAATCTCAAGTTGATACCAAAAAACACGTTGCTATAGTTAATGGACAACTTGCTACACTTACTACCAACCTTATCACACTGGATGGCATGTAGGACAACCTCTCTACATTTCTTAAAAAATTCATAGACGAAAAATACCTAGAACAACTCTTACACTGAGAAGGAGTTGAATCCTCCCACTCTATGGGGATTCACTCTAACACTCTTGTTTGTGATAAACACATTCCTAAAGTGGATGTGAATCAATTTTATGGATCAAGCCCCACTGCATGTGTCACTACAGGTTTTCTAGATATTGTTAGTTCACATCGTATGGAAAAACTCCTCAAAAAACACCATTCTAACATTATCCCCTAGTTTCATGTTATTCAAGTCTTTGAGACCCCTTCCCAACCCATTCATCCTGATATGTAGTCCCTATTAAGAAAACACCATTCAGTTTTTGAAACCCCACAAGGCCTCCCACCCTCCCGTGGTGCTCATGATCATTCCATTCCCCTCATACCTTGTATCCTCCCACCTAATATTTACCCTTATCACCACCCCTTTTCTCATAACAATGAAATTGAAAAGATTATTTAGGAATTGTTCGCTATGGATGTTATCCACCCTAGTACAAGTCATTTTTCATCCTCAATGGTAATGGTACTAAAACAATAAGGCACTTGGCACATCTGTCCTAATTTTCATGCTCTCAACAAAATCACCATTAAGGACAAGTTTCCCATTCCGGTTATTGATGATCATTTGGATGAAATTAAAGGTGCACAATTATTTACCAAACTTGACCTATGTTTAGTCTATCACCAAAGCTATATGAAAGAAGACGATATTCCAAAAATTTCTTTTCACATTCATGAAGTCCGTTATAATTTCTTGGTGATGCCTTTTGGCATTTGTATTGCACCCTCCACCTTCAAGTGTGTCATGAATCATGTATTTAAACCCTTTCTACATCATTTTTTCCTGGTATATTTTGATGAAATCCTCATCTACAAAAACACTTGGCATGCCCATGTTATCGATGTAGACTAAGATTTACAACTCCTTTCTCATCACCAACTATTTCTCAAGAGGTCCAAATGTCCCTTTGGCCTTTCTAAAGTTGAATATTTGGGCCATATTGTTAGTAAGGATGGTGTATGAGTGGACCCAAAGAAAATTGAAGTAATGAAGGATTGAATATATCTTACAACTCTAAAATTTTTACGAGGTTTCCTTGGTCTAACAAGATACTATAAAAAAAAATTCAAGTACTGTGGAAAAAATGAGGCTCCTCTCACCGCCTTACTTAATAAAAATGCTTTCAATTGGAATTTCGCTGCATATCAAGCCTTACAGGAATTGAAAGATGCTATGTGTACCGCCGTATTACTTTCTCTACCTAAATTCACTAAGATTTGTTTTTTGGAATGTGACACCTCAAGAAAATGCATAGGAGTAGGTCTCATGCAAGAAGTTAGGCCCTTGTTCTATACCAATAAACAACTTTGTCACATACACTTAGGAAAGTCCACCTATGAAAAATGAATGTTGGCCATTTTTCATACCATGGATATTTGGCATCCTTACTTGCTTGGGCATCATTTCCAGATAAATAAAGTGTTGATGGTTGCAACTATGTGAGACATTCTCCAGCTTACAAACCTGTGAGATGTGGATGATTGCATCTATGTGAGTCTTTATCCAACTTAAAAACCTGAGAGAAAGCCCCTAAGAAGGGTACGTGGTTCCTACCTGAGATAGATATGGAATGCAGAGATGACCTTCTCCATTTAGAGAGTTGAGAAGAAATCCATATGATTATCTAGTGGGAAAGGCGCTTTGTTGAGTTAGACGTGCCTGTGGCTGAACAGAAGGTGAACATGTGAAATCCCAAAGTGTTGGGTGCATCTTCATGTTAATAGAAATGAAGATGATGTATTAGCCTCCTCTGAGCATCAGAGTTGATGAGAAACTCCAGATTATTCTACTGTCTGAGGCAGTGGGAAAGAATATATGTAGAGTGGATGTGCATTTGGACTAGCACATGTGAGCCTGTGAAGATCTGGTTCTTCTGTGTAATCACTACTACAGATTGAAAAATTCGCGACGAAAGTACTCTTTCGTCGCAACATGCAAGATATTTTTTTTTTCTTCTAAATCTACCCCGTGTTTGTTGCCATATTGACGCCTATAGTTTAATTGAACTGTAATGGTCAATGTTCATCGCATAAGAGACGACCTTAGATTGGTCGTCGCATAAGCGACGATAGTTGACCATAATAATTTAGTCAAACTTTACTGTTGAAAATGACCTAAAATATATATATATATATATATATATATATATATATATATATATATTTAGGTCACTATCGTTGCAATTGTGATGATGGTGACCTAAAATTGGCCTATAAATATTTGACGATTTGAAGATGTTGCGACAATCTTGCTATAACAACGACAGTTCTGAAAGGGTATTTTTGTGCGGAAAAATGTCGCAGAATGTTGTTAGAGGTGGGGAAAAAAGTAAAGAGGGTGAAAAGGGTGACGATAGATGTTATTTACCTTGTAAAAAATGTTGCCTCAGACGTCCCATAAGAATTTTAATAGCAACAGCTACAAAACATTGTAGGAAATATGGTCACATTGATGGCAGATCGAATGAATATCGTACCATGG
>JZKD02S0089006.1:576552-605387 GCA_000966675.3 Picea glauca | reverse complement strand
AGAGAGAGAGAGAGGACACTGCTTTTGAAGGAGAATGAGAGTATTATGTTTGCATTTTGTGTAGCATTTGCCTACTCTAGCTCTGTGATTTTGAAATAAATTAACATGAGAGATTTGTTGTTTTCCTGGGCGATGTATTCATGCCTGTGAAAAATTGTATGAACCTTCTTAACTCTCAATTATCCATGATATTAAGGGAGATACCTTTCACAATGAAATTGAAACAACAATTCTTATTTCCAACCCTTTGATAGACTAAAAGAAATAACAAGTCTCTATTCCAACTGCTCCTTTATAAAACTTGAAAATTATAAAGAATAATAGGAACTAAGAAAAAAACCGAGGAACCAAGGATTTCCTAGTCAAGAGGAAGGAAATTACCCGCATTGAGGATATGAAACAACTCAAATATACCTCCCACATACACCAATACTTAATATCATCTATAGTAGCTCTGCACTTGCTCTAAAACTCCACCCTTATAAACCTAAAAAAGATCACAAACTATTATGTTATCCCTTAAGACTTAGGTTGAACTGAATGGAGGGAAGAACCAATGGTACCTTAGACATTTAATTTTCTCGTTTATCAATGGAGAGCACACTGAGAGACATTTAATTGCCTCAAGCAAGCATTGATAAACCAAATGTGGTAGATACGAGACAACATGCCATCCATCCCAAATTTACCTCCAACTATTGATGCATAGTTAATGTGTATTGAGTTAAGCACCATTTTATTAATTAAGGTATACGGGTGAATCTTGGAACCCCTTTTTGATTATGGAAACAAGATATAGGGACGAGGCAAGCTTGGCCCAATAATATACTTCATCATTAAGCTCCCCTTTGATGTGGTAAAACAATATTTTATCGAAGTATGGTATGATTATATTAATGCCATGAATGAGTGAACTTATTTTTCTCCATCCTATATTGGCTTGATCCTTCACTGCTCTAATTACCAAAATTGAATCTCCAATCATTGTCAAGGTTTTGATTCCTTTTTCCTTGGCAATTACAAGACCAAACCATAATGAATAGGCCTCCACGATATTGTTAGAGACATTTCCAAACCCCAAAGCATAATGGACTACCCTTCTTCCTCCAAGATAATGGATACCCCCCCTGCACCTTCCACCCATAGCTCATATAACATATTAAAATGCATCATTCCATAATATATGATGCCACCAACATGGAACAAATATAAATTTGTCAATCCTCCATTAACCTAGGAATATGGGAGGACAAAGAAAAATACTTTATAGTAACCAAGGAATTGGCCCATAACATAATATAATAATATAACTTGCCTCCACATGTGTTCCATCAACTTCATATCATGGCCTTTCCATTATATTCATCGAACAAATAAAGTACACAATTGTCTTGAGTGAAATTGACATGTGATTGAAGGACATGGCTCATCGAGCATAAAATAACTTTTAATTGCCTTCATATATGTGCCATAGTAAATGTAAAGGTTGATTTTCTTAATGATAAAAGAGGGGATGACCCCATATAATAATATATTTCCAAGGGGAAATGTGCCAAGCATTCTCCTCAAATGTGATCTCAACCTAGCCAACATGTGATAGAAATAAGTGTTGTTATTGTTTTGCCACTTGGGTGAGCAAAATGAGGTACTTAAATATCTAGTTAGGCCAACAAGACAATATAGATGTTGGTTAGTTGATTAGTGGATCAACCAAAGAGAAAATTTAAAAACAAATAACAAGAAAATAAACCTAAACTAAGCATATATAAAAATCAAATGGAAACATGAAAATGACACAAGGGATAGCTAGCAATAGGATTTATCTTCGAATGAGTAACACCTAGGAGAAGTATGGGGATTTATGAATCCCCTATTCCTCCTTGGGAGGGATCCCGAGTCCCCCAAAATAGACCTCTACTCTCCTAACAATGGAGTAAAAATAGTGAATAACTTCTTGGTTACGCTTCTCAAGAGGTGAGAAGTATACCACTTGTTATGATTACTCAAATAACTCTTAACATAATAGATGGCTTCTCCAAAAGCAAATGAGCAACATAAAAATACTAATGAATTATTTGTTTTCTTGCATCCCCAAGCATGTATTTATAGGACCAATACAAACTATTACATAACTTTATTCTAGTGTGAATGAGGGATCTTTTGGAGGTACCACCCATCCTTTCCATAGCCCCAAGGCTAGATTTCAGACCGATTTGAGTGTCTTATCAAGGTACACCTCAATATGGAAGTGGTTGAAGCTTGACCACATGCATTAATGCATTTGAATGGGTTGTTGTGAGGACAGTCACGAAGGCCATGCAAATTGCATAGATTCAACTGTGTTGGCTCACATAGATGTGCATAGGCAGGATTTGAGAAACTTGCATAAAAATTCAAAGGACTGTTTGTATAGTTCTGCGACTTGTTGAATTGATTCTCTAAATGTTGGAGGGATGGTAATTGATATTTTGTGTTGGTACATTATTCAACCATTTTCTATATTGTTGTGAGAAATGTTTCTATGATAATAGATGCCCCATGATGTGTGAGGTTAGGATCATACATATAACATAAATACTTCATTGTTTTTTTTGCTAGTGATGTCATTATGTAAGAGAGTTGGAGTTGCTATAGAGAGGAAGTGTGAGAGAAATCCCAGGGAGGGAGAGGGGATATTTATTGGAACCCATTATTATCTAAGAAAAAAGGACAAACATATGTGTAAAAACGAGGAGGGAATGCTCCACGATCATAACATGAAACTATAATTATATAATTATAACTGAAAACTATTGATGAGGTGGATATCTGCAACGCCCTCGGGGGTGCCTATAATGAAAAATGATGGCTCTAATGAGTGAACTGGCTTTGAATCGAGGAATGAAAATATGTGTAAGGTGCATATGACTCGAAGGAATTGATGGCCTATCAAATTCATAGGTCTTTGAATGCTACTTAAAACTGCAACGTTCACATAGTAAGACCCACCGTAACATGAAACTATGTTAAGTTTGAATGTTATGGGGGTCAACGAAATCATAAAGCAATGAAGACTCTTTTTGTTCCATCCAAGAATCATCATTGATGAGGTAATGAGAGTCAAGATAATTCCACCTTCATGGAAATTTGTGTTGACATCGACAGGTAGGGAGGTGCGACTACAAGAAACAGAGGGCTTCCTGACATTGATTGATCAAAATGGTGTCAGGAACTGTACTAGGGAGAAGATGGATGAATTGGTAATCATGGACGAGTTTCAAAATATATGGGATTCAAGAAATTCCCTTCATTGGGGTTATATTGATGGATGGAAGCAACCATAAAACACGATATGGTTCTATGGGGATGACCATATATTGGGTAAACTGTGTTGAATGGGTGAGACTGCAAATAGATGTAGGATATGTCAAAATAAAGAGGCTTGGGACAAGGATGTCTATGATATTAGGGATTTTGGCCACAATAAGGATAGTTTGTAGAGATAGCTATGAAATTGGGATTCCCCAACCGAGGGTGATATGGGTTTCTTTGTGCCAAGGGAAAAAACACCATTGGATACGATGGAAAGTAACTATGAATTTGTTGAAAATAAAAAGGTTTTTTATAAAATTACTAAATGAATAAAGAATAATTGGGGTTGATAATACACATACAAAAATGAGTTCCCCAGTGAAGTATGGTTGGTCCTGCTCATGGGACAAGTAGGGGAATGTAACAGATGAATGGTGGGGGGCCCATGGGTGGGTTTTTGTACCAGGTAGATGAATGGAGGATGATCTTACATATGGGAAATTTATGTTGGATGATATGGAAGGATAATGAAAATGTAGAGGTGCATTTAATGTGACCAACAAAATATAATTTAGGAGTCCATCATGTGAAGGCTAGAAATATGATTAGAAGAAGTATGAGGCTCATTTTCTGAGATGCAACACTAACAAAACTCCCAATACTATGGGAAATAACAACATGAGTGTTGATTTTTGAAAGGGGGAAATATCGGTGGGAAAACTCATGTAGGTGAGAATGTTACCACTTGACAATACCCAAATGTAACCGAGGTGATGGTACCACCGAGATGGGTGTGGGAATCCTAAGGGTAAATGTAAGAAGGATGATTGGAAGATGCAAGTGTTTGCAGAGGCATTGATTTCATGCTAGTGTTGAACATATACTTGAAGGGGCGATAGGACGACCAAGACTAAATGGGTTGTATGTCTTCGTAAGATATTTATTTGATAATAATGATAGTGAGTGTGCATACCTATTCCCATGGATAGGATATGTCTCCCCAAGTTGTCAAAATCATATACAAAATGGGTGATACCAACATGTATATGATAAAGTCAAGATCGCTCTGTCGTGAATAATGTGAAAAAAGGACTTCCTGGGCTCCTAAACGGGGAATTTGAAGTTTGGGAAAGGGGTGTATGATGGGCATGGGGCCCACAATGCCACCTCATTTGTACTTTCATTTATTGAGATCTGATTTCCTGTGTAACTACTTTCACGAGCTTTGAGAGAGCATGAGTAGCCTGATTTGATGTGTGGGAGAGAATGATAAGTGATCAAGACCTCCTACAAATTTTGGATTTTTTATTTTTTGGGATGGGGAACATACAAAGGGATGTACGGTCACATTTATGAAGGGGGTAAGTGGATTGCATGAGAGATTGAATTATACCTGC
This sequence comes from Picea glauca, assembly GCA_000966675.3. NCBI lineage: Eukaryota > Viridiplantae > Streptophyta > Pinopsida > Pinales > Pinaceae > Picea > Picea glauca. The sequence continues at coordinate 600,699 of JZKD02S0089006.1, read as the reverse complement.
ACAGTTTTATGCATTTATAATTCAAATTTTCACGCACTGGGTGCGGGGGGAATTGCAACAGTCGTGCACAAGGTGTGCGACTATGGTAATTTCCTCCGCACAATGATACACGACTATTGGGTGGAAAGTCACGTAAGTTGGTGCAACTATTGAGAAAATAGTCACATGATCTTGCACGACTATTGAGAAAAAAACTGCACAGTTGTATAAAGGATAGGTGAGAAAACCTGCACATCTATCTACAAGACAATCACACAAATGTGCACGACTGTTGAGGGAACATCCAGGAAGTGTGAATATTTGGATTTTTGAAAATTTTTGTATGATTTTGGTTTACTCAAATTTTCGTTTTGGTTGGGTGTAGAAATGACGTAGTATGATCCAATGGTGAGAGAGGGACCATGAATAGTTATGGAGAGATGTGGAGGATGATGCATATATTCAACAGAGGTTGGATCATGTTGGATTGTTAAATTTCTTTGATTGTGCCCCAGTGAGATCTTAGGAGGGGATTTTCAGTCCTTGATCAGGATGTGAAGGCCCGATCTATAGGCCTTCGTAGTGAGAGGGTAGGAGTTCTGATTTACTGTGGAGGTGGACCTCTACTTTGTTACCAGGCTCCCATTTAGAGGGATTGAGTTGGATTCCCAACCTTGCATACCAACGGGTGAGAGGGTATATGATATGGTCACATGCCATTGTTATATTGTGGATCCTTTGATGACTAGATCCATTATACTGAAATCAATCGATTCGTTGCAGACATGGGTATTCTATGCCCTAGTGGTGCATATCTATGGATCGATGGGGACCCAACATATTTCTAGCACTCATCTTGTGATTGTGGAGAGAGTGATGCATGGGGAGATGTTTGCATGGGTATAGGTGATGCATGCATGCATGTTTTCCCAGTTAGACTGATGTGCAGTGACACAATCAAGTGACTTCACCTTTGGCTTAGTTCTATGAAGTTTGTTTTTATAAAGGGTGGTGTTGCTGCAACCCCATGTGATCCTAGAGAAACCACCTGTTAATGAGACTCATTTGAGGTGTTAGGCTCACATCTTATCTCATCACGGTGGTGGTGAGTTTGACTAGTATTTCACTATCAATTTTGAGTAGTGTTGGAGGAATATGCCACAAATTATCTTGGAGTTTTCATACACATGTATAGATTTTTAGTGGGATACCGACATGACTCTAACTCCTAGGGAGGTTTTGGATCACAGAGGTGAGTTGTTTGTTTTGTTTTTTTTTATTTATGATTTGTTTATATTTTTGAGGCATAATATTGATGTGTCTTGTACGTTTTTTGCAGATGATGGATCAAGTGACCGGGAGGCTGAATTTTCCCATGCTAAGGCACGAGGGGCTCGAGATGATGAGGGGATTGAAAGGAGATGCCATCACCAAGAGGATCTTGGTGTAGGGACAACCCAAGCCCCAACTGAGGATGCTAGGGAGGACTTGGATGAATTGCAAAAATGGTTTCAGTGGGTGCTGTGGGGGGTGCCCAAGCCTTGTTGGCCTCTTATTCAGGATGAGGAGGTCTCGATGGAGTGCATGGGAGTGAGCATCGAGTGGAGGGATATGATACATCATGTTGTTGTATCTAGTGTGATATCATCTAGGCGTCTACCTTTAGGAGGAGGAGTACCCCCAGCTGGTGGGGATCCACCAAGAGACCCTGCAACTGGGGATTTTCTAGAGTCAGGGGCACCTTAGGTGCTAGATTGTAGTGTAAGGGCATGGACCTCATTTTTGTACGATGAATGTATAGGAGTAGAGGCTCCCATTTTGTACATTTTGAGGCCCAGATATGATGCCAAGATGTTGTATATTTTTGGTGAAACATTATGGCATGGTTATATATATATGGAATATATATTTTGATGGTCTTTCTGGTTTTGCATATGTGTTATATGATGTAGGTTTGTTACTTGTTTTGATGGATGAATCATGTTGAAAATGAATGTGTATGTTAATGTGATAAATTCCAATCTAGGACTTGATTAGCCATGTGGTCTATGACTTGGTTTATATTCCTAGGAATACATGTCAATGTAATGGATTCAAAATTCTGAGATAATAGTCTAACCTACAAGTATTTGTGAAATAAGAATGGATGACGAACGTGATATACATTATTCAATTGTAGAAGGACGAGCTGAGAATCTAGGAGGACACTTAAGTGACAAATATGGAGGTGAATGGCTTATGTGAGGAGGCCAATGATGAAAACATACTTAACTTGGTTACTGGTGGTGGGTCTGAGGCATATACCACTAGAGTGGAGTAGTACATTATCAGGGGTGTAAATGTCCCAAGATGCCGAAGTGATATTTTGAGTCCATCAACTAGAACCATTAGTGTACTCGATGTGGTAAAAGGGTGGATGATTAATTTACCAAAATAAGGACAAAGGATAAAACATATGTCGTTGGAGGGTTTTTGTAAAAAAGACTAAAAACACTAAGGAAATAAAATAAGAAACCTAAGGTAGAGTATCTACGCTAAGGATAAAATTTCTTCAAGTATAATCCATTGACAGGGTCTTTGAGAGTACCCCCTTCAGGGTGCACCAGGATGTAGGTGCCCTTAGTGAGGCAATGTTGAGTAACGAATGATCCCCACCAAAGGGAATCAAATTTACGGTGGCATGGGTGATTTTGTAGGACAATACTAAATCACCTTCATTAAATGATCGAAGGTTCACTTGGAAGTCAAAGACTTCTTTGGAACATTTCTTGGCCACTTCATTATTTTACAAAGAGGATCGTCGATCCTCGTCGAGAGATTCAAGAGTGAGAAATTGTTTCTCCATCAGAGTGGTTTTAGGAAGGAGTTTGATTGTTGTATGCAGTGAGGGAATTTCACATTATATGGGAAGGATGACTTTGAACCTGTGAACTAGATGAAATGGTGTGAAGTCGGTGGAGGTTTTGAATTCCATGTGATATGCCCATAATGTTGAAAATAACATGGGGTGCAAGTTGATTTTGTGTTTGTCCATAGTTCACTATAGCATAGTTTTGAGGACTTTTTTGATGGCCTCAAACTTCCCATTTGATTGTGGATAGTATGGTGAAGCAAACTTGTGAGTAAATCCTAGCTTGGTAGATAACTATGCAAATAATTCATTCTCAAAATTCTTAGCATGGTCAGACACCAGCTGGAGGGGGACTCCAAAGCAGGTAATGACATGGTGAAAGAAAAACAAGTTTGTGATGTTTGATGTGTTGTTAAATGTTGGCATGGATTCTTCCCATTTGGTGAAGTAGTTGAAGATGAATACGATGTATTTATTCCCATTGTTGGATGGGGGTTTGCAAGTCATGAAATCAATGCCCCATTTGAAAAAGGGGCCAATTTTAATGACTGGATGGAGAGGAGTGGGTGGTGATATGGATTTATGCACATACAATTGACATTTATCAAAATGCTCGACAACATGGATGTTGTCATAAAACAAGGTGTGCCAAAAGTAACTACCCCAAACTATTTTTTGTGCAATGGACACACTAGAGAGGTGGCCTCCACATGCACCACTATGGTAGCCATTTAGAAATTTGTCTTCCTCTTCTATGGTAAGACAATGATAGAGTATGGTGTCTTCCCCTCTGTGATAGGGGACATCTCCTATGAGGAGATATCGAGGGGCTTGATGATGGATGCATCAATGATCATCTCGAGAGAGATGAGGAATGATTTTTTGTGTGCGAAGGTGCATAAGGATGTAGTTGTACCATGGGTCAACAGATGAGATAAATAATAAGTGTTCATCCAGAAAGTTCTCATTGACTAGTGTGTCATTTGAGTCTGATGGGAGATCTGCGATTAGCTCTATGAGAATGAGGGATTTGTTTATTTTGGGATTTGTGAAATCTATATCATTTTTTTGAAGAATGACGATCTATCGAGCGAATTTTCCATTGATCTCATGTTGATTGAGAGATTATTTCATAGGGTCGAAATCTTCCATGACCTTCATGGTATGCAACAAAATGTATTGACACATTTTTTGGACTGCGAGGACCATTTCCAAGGATAATTTATCCTCATGATTGTATTTCAAAGGTGTCCCATATATTTTTTTACTAATGTAGTAAATGAAATGCTTGTGTTAGTCATCGCCTACTTGGACTAGAGCTCCCGCAATTGACATGTCTGAGGAGGATAGATACAAGATGTAATCCCTATCGAAGTCTGGGGGACTAATCAAGGGTGCTTTACTGAGTGCTTATTTTAGTGACTCAAAAGAAGCTTGGGCATGTTGATCCCAATGGAATGGGATATCATGCCGGAGTAGGTGCAAGAATCCATGGGCATGGATTGCATAATTGTGAAGGAATATTCATAAGAAATTATCCTTTCCTTGTAGGATTTGTATTTGGAGAAATTTCTTGGGGGGGGAATCTAGTTGATTACTTGGACTTTCAGGGGGTCAACTATGATTCCTTGTTGAGAAATGATGAAACCCAGTAGGTGTCCATATATGATGAAAAAATTCATTTGGGGGTGTTTAATCGAATGTTATACTTGTGACATCTTTGAAAGACAAGGCATAAGTCCTCTAAGTGTTGTGATAGATTCTTGGAGCAAGTGGTGATATCATCCAAGTAAGCTAAGATGATGTGGATGAGATCATGAAAATCATATGTCATTTCTCATTGAAAAGTGGCACCCACATTTTTGAGCTCAAATGGCATGAAGCGATAGGAGAAGGTGCCCCATGGGGTAGTGAACGAAGTTTTGTATTGATATGCATGGTGGATTTGAATATTATTGTAGCTGGAGAATATATTCATTAATGAAAGGACTTCATGTCCGATGAACGCATATATAACCTGATTGATGAAGGGTTTTGGGAAGCTGTCCTTGGGATAGGCTTGATTGAAATCTCAAAAATTGGTGCACACCTGAATAGTTCCATGTTTCTTGTTAATTGGGATAGGGTTTGAGACCCAAGACATGTACACAATGGGGTATATAAACCCAACATAACAAAACTTATCAATCTCATCTTTCATATCCATGGCCTTTGAATGGTGTAAATATTGTTTGTTTTGATGAACGGGAGGGGGGGCATAGGGCCATGCATCAATGTGATGTTTGATAATGGATGGATTTAATCTAGGAATTTCTATGTATGGCCATGAAAAAATGTCCCAAAATTCCTCAAAGAGGGATTTGTAAGCTGTGATCTCTTTAGGAGAACATGTAGTCTCGAGGGTGATATCTTTGACTATGCCAGGCTTGATTGAGATGTCAATTTTGATGGTAAGGGAGACGTTGGCCCATGTTCCCTTCTAAAAAAGAATCGAGTGTGGGGATTCGATTCTTGAACCAATCCACATTTACGGTGGGGATGAAATATTTGGTCTTAATCGCATAGACATGAGTGTTTAGGAAGGGTTGAAATGCTTCTTGTGATAAGAATAAATATCAGTGATGCATGTCATCCCACAGAAAATATGGTGTTGTCATGGAGTCTAAGATATCTTTGTCATATTGGAATATGTAAAACAATAATGGGTCGTTAGAGGTTTGAATAGGTGGATGGGACATGGTGGCATCATATATATGACCCAATTTAGTGATGATGTTGATGTCTATATATGTAGGTGGGTGGTCATCATTTCCTTTCACGGTAAGTGGAATGATGAGAGGAGGTGGAGGGACTTCACTAGATGAAATGCACCATATATCTATACATGTGTGTGGATCATGTATGATAGGGGGAGGAAGAATATCATCAACAAGAATTACAAGTGAATTAGGTGGGTTCGACGAAAATAATTCTAACCATCATGGTATACGTATGGATGGTGGGGCCAAAGGTATGGATTCTTTCTTTAACAATAGGACAATGGGGTTACCCTAAGGGGGTAAATCATTTTTGTGTTGAGGAAGTGAGGCTTGAAGGGATGTTCAAATATTTTTAAGGGTAGTCATGCGACGACTCCAATATTCGATAATGAGGGGGCACATGTATGTAAAATGGTCCATTTGGTGGCACAGCACACACATGCACCTCATGCTTTCATTTACTGACATGGAGATATAATGGATGTTAGTAATGTTAGTGAAGATGGGGGGTGTTTTAGAGGGATCAAGAAATGATGTTTGCCGCACTACTGCTAGGGTTTCCTAGAATTGAGGGAGAGTTGGACAATGATGGGTTTAATGGCAATATTCAGAGCATATGACACATGGAATTTCGTACGTAGAACCTTCTTGCATTATTAAGAAGTTTCTATAGTAGTTTTTTTGGTTTCTGTGACTAGGGTAGGAAGTAATGGTGTTGTCTTAGGAATATGAATTAAATTTCATAATTCAGGTAGTGCAAAGCATAAATTAATAGGGTGTCCAATGGTGGTGAAAATTGCACATGGAGGTTGGGATCGAGGCTAAGAGGTGGACCCCTTCTTCTTCTTGGTGCCCCTTTTGTCAGTATCATTTCCACCAACTGTGTGTCCGATTGGAAGAGTTGGATTTTGAACCATTGATTGCATAGGAAAAACCTTTGGTTGAGGTTGAAGGGATGGGACTCGTACCATAGTTGGTGTCTCTAAATACCATACTGGGATAGAGATCATGATATTTGGCAAGGTGAGAGTAGTGACAAACTGATATGTTGTGATGCTTTGTGGTGTGTAAAAGAGTGGTATTTGGGTTATGGTTTGAGGGACTGTTTTCCAAATAGGTATTTTCCCAGTCATTAGAATATTTTCTTGAATGGGTGGTGATGTGGATGTGTCTGAGGTAGGATGAGTGTGTGTTCCTCAGTGGGATGTTCCTCATCAATATCAATTCCACATGAAGAGACTACATATACTTGAGTTGAACTTGTGGTAGGGAGGCGATGTGGAATTCCTTGATAAGATCCTATAAGCGATGGGTCTTGAACAATTCCTAACCTAACATCAATGACTGGAGAGAGGTCAAAGTTGGATCATATGAGAGGGAGAATGTTTTCTATGTTCCTCAATTGATTGGGTTCATAGTGTGTTAATTGGTCGATGGTGACTATCTTCCCATTGTGAGCGAAGATCAAGGTGTAAAATATGGAAGAGGCAACATATTTCATGGCATACATGTAGCTTCATTTAAAGAGGATGTTGTAGTCCAATTGGCAATTGATGACTTCGATATCAATGAGAATTGCTTTCCCCCCTATTTCAACTGGGACACTTTGATAGAGACCTTTAGGTTGTGATGGGAGACCATCATATGCTTGAAGATTAATGGATGAAGGGATGATCTTGGGAGATCCAAGTTGTTTCTATAAAAGTTTGGACATAATACATGTAGATTCCCCTTCATCTACGATACATCGATGTACTTTTATGTTCCATATTTTGACCAGGCTTTGGAAAGCGACCAAAGAGGGAAGGCTTGGTCCAACATTATCCAAATCAAAAGTGATCAAATGAGTGTTTGATGGGAAGAATTACTCCATTTGTGAGAGAAAGGCCTTTCGCTAAGAAGGGCATGTTTGGAGAACCTATAAAACATACGTGGCAACTGGGGGTTGAGATAAATCATCCATCAAGCTATAGTTATGTGCTACCTTAGCATGGGGGTTGTGTACATTCTTTCATTGAGGTGCACGAGGTACTTAGGTGGTTCATTCTATGCTAGGACAATGTATTTTTAGAGTTTGTCCTACTGGTAATTGGGGTGAGTTTGATGTGGTCATATTTGATTCGGGAGGCATACAGTATTGACGACTACAAGTTTGTAGTATAATTTATTATTCGGTGGTGAGGAGGATGCTATGATCCACAAAGTTTTTAGGTTGAGTTTGACCTCAGTTAGGGTATTTTCCCATCTTCTTTGGGTTAGGGGAAACCTCTTGCTAGGTATTGATGATTCTTTGATGAGGAATTGGGTTTTGCAGGACCATGGGTATATGGGGTTGAAGACAATTTTTTGGTATCTACGGGGGAGGTTGTGGTGTAGGGGGTCTGTGTGTGTTCATGGTTTATTTCATCCATTTGTAATCAATAATATGAGGGAAGTGGTGAGTATAATGTGCATACTTTCCAAATAGTGCACAAGGGAAATTGGTTCTAAGGTTGTTTTTTTTCCCTTGATGTGGTTGGGAATTATTATTTCCTCCTCGGGGATTTTGGTTACGCTTTGCTGGGGGGTTTTTCTACTGGGGGTTCCCCCCTTGTCCTTGGTTGGTGATATTATTTTTATTACCCTTCTTTTTTTCATTTTTGGATTGATTAGGTGGGTTTTCTGTATTCAATTGTTCAAAGGCTTGAACTTGTTGAATATGAGAGGGTTGAAAAAAATTCGCACTTTCCTGTTGTTGTCGATATGGTGGGGAAATAGGTTGAGGGGGACCATGAAAAGATTAGTAAAAATTACCTTAAGGGGGGGGTGGGGGGTCCATATTGATTGTATTAGGTGGATGTTCCACTTTCACTACTGGAGTTGTATGAAGTGGTAGGAGGTGGACCTCGAAGTGGCATTTGCAACAAACTTGTTAGTGGCGTAGGTATGTTTCCTCCCATCATGGGAGTGGGAGGGACCATGGAAGTGGTAGGGGGGGGTGTGGAGGAAGGATAATATGGGTTTCCCCCATAGGTATGGTGATATTGGTTGGCCCCAAACATGGGTACCAGTTGAAAATATGGGTTAAAATGGGCCATGGACCCGACCAACCCATCTACAACATGGGATGCTCCTAGTTTATCTTGACCAAAAGGAAGAGGGAGAGGAACGTCTATTAATATGGAGTAGAGGTACCCAAATTGGGAGTAAATGAGGTCAAATTGTTGATATTTTGAGATGGCTTCTTCTTCATATTGAGGTAAAGTAGTATCCACATATTTTTCTATGACCGAGACTAGTGATTTAAGAAACCAGTCTAATCATTTTTGTGGGGTGGTATATGCCTTGCAAATGCTTCTTCTCCGGTGGCATTCATGAATATGATCAACGATGTGGATGAATGTGGTTTGTTTGAATTTAGAGAGAATCTCCAAACAAGTGTCATGACGTATATGAATTTTAAATAAGGATAAGGAGGCTTTAGCCAATGATTTGAAGGTTGTGAGGGACACTAATTTCTCATCCACGTACCATTTGGAAAATGGACTAGTGAGTGTTCTCTAGAAAAATCTCAAATGAATGGAATATTCCATGATACTACTGGAAGAGTACCATAGGTGAAAGGACATAATGTGATTGGATGGGTCCTCACCCAATTTTCCTTCAAACTTTGAAATGCATGAAGGTATTTTGGTGGGCATGTTGGACCACTTGGAATCATGCAAGATAGGGTCATTCATGAGTTTGGTCAAATCTGGAATGTTGAGTGATGCCAAATATGGCATGGTAGGAGGTGTTCCATCCATGGTGTGTGGTGGTTGAGAAGTAGGTCCTTGTGAGGACAGTTGGGATATCGTACCCTGAGAAGAAGGTTGAGCTCCTCCTCCTTGTGATGAAGGACTATTGGGTGGGTTATTTGGGATATTGTAGTCAAGCAAGGTGGAACCAAGCAAAGATAATCCTAAAATGGTTTCACTCACTACTGTATGGGATGGTTGAGATGATGTGTCATCCAAATTTGTGACACCTCCCAATATTTGAGGGAGGTTCTGCATGCATCTAGAATGACGAGGATTCTGTGGTTCCCCTATGATTCTAGACTTGCTAGGAATGTGTGTGAGTTGTGATGAGAGAAATAAATGAAAAAGTGTTTTTTATATTTTTGGACTATCTCAACAATGTCATTCACAACTAGATGTAATCAATAATGGATATAATACATCAAGAAACTAAACAAGAAACAATGTAGAGTAGTTTGGGTTTTATCCGCATGGGGGAATAAATCAAATTGCACATGTCCTAAAAGAAGTATAATCCTTCCTCTCAAAATATAACTGAGCCTTCCAAAATCATTCAATAATGGGGAATGAACCCATCGAAAGAGGAACTAATGAAGGTATAGACAACCAGTTATAATGAGGGGTGAAGGGGGCATATCTCGAAAGTACTAGAGATATTTCCCAATAGTCATTATGTTATGACTCCAAGAGTCACTCCCTGACTATAAAGGGAACGTGATTGGTAACATATAAATGATTTGAATGAAGGTTTAGATCAAAGATCAAAAATCTCATATGGATGAACTAAATGACTGTCAAGACTTGTACTTATGAAACTATTTAGAAAATACTCCAGCAAGCTGGGCTCCAATGAACTTATCATATGTTAAAATATATTATGGACATGGAAAAGATTACTCTAATCAATAGAACCACACATACATCAGAGGCATGTATGACAATCTAATTAAAACAATCAAAAAAATATACTTGTATGCCTAGACCACTAATGAAATGAAGGACATATCTCCCTTAATCATTAAGTGAACAAAGATAAAGTAACTCAGACCAATCACTTACAATACACGCATACATAAATGAATATGAGAAAGGAAATCTGATAATCATTCATAGATCTACAAAACATCCAGAAATACATTCATATATGTCTTCGAAAGCACAAGACTTCTCTAGTCTATACAGTGAAAATAATCCCTTTTTACATATGAAAATGATCCAAATATATAGAGCCCACCATCTTCATATATTCCTGTTTTTCTATAAACAAAATTAAACAAACGAAATCTAAATATGGTTACAAATAGGTGTCGAACACTGAAGCTGTTATAGACCAATCTCCTTTGTTGTCAACAAATCTGAATTTGACTGCCACTTAGTTGCCATTTGTTTATTTTATGCCAATTGTGCCTTTAATTGTTGAGAGGTGACTAAAGCATGGAATATGATCTAAAAAGGGTCTTGAATGCTGGAGATTCTTTGCCACTTGGATCCATTCAAAAGTTTGTAGATCCACTCGATTCATATACAATGATAAAACCAAATCAACTATAATGAGTTTGCCAGATTTTAAGCAAATAAGTCTGTTTAGAAAAATCCTTAGATCATATTTTTCATCTCTTTGACTAACTTAACCTTGATCCCATACTGGGTGTACAATAGTTCTTAATAGATAAAATACATCTGCTAAAGTTATCACCTTTCTAGATTATGATAAGAAATATGAAATTAATGCACTGGTACAATGCCCTGCATTCAACAAGTTAAAGGGTTGAGAACACAAACACGAAACATGTTATAAGACCATAACGGATTTTGAAAAATTCCATGTATGGAACTTTATGAATTTGACATGAGAGGTCAATGAATAGTTGTTGTCTCCTACCTTCTGCTATCTGAATAAGTGTTTGTGATATAATTCCCAAATGTTGGTGATCATAAGTTAATTTCATAGGAGATCCAATAGAAGCAACAATGCAACTTTTTCATATCCTACTCTTACAACTTTCCTTACCTTTGCATTCATCATTGATGCTTGAAGATGGAACCAAACTTGTGGGCACTGATAATCCTCAAACATTCGAGAAGAGGGAGAAATTTTCCTGGAACCTTGGCCTCCCTATTTCACACCTTCCTCACCATTGTCAACATTAACCTGCAACAAATGTTTTGAAGCATGATATGGCGCTTAGTTTTTTGGGCATTGGATGATTAGTCTGAAATTGTATTGAAAATTCTGACTAGGGTTTGAATGTATATCAATGATAAAGTGTAGTAGTGATTGGCATTGGCAGCTAAGATAACATGGTATAATTTTAAACAATATCATTCTTGTAGTCCTGAAACCAACTATTATAGGGCTTCTCCCTCCATGTCACCTTCTTAAAGATATCAAATTCTCTATGCTATGACAACTCCGTCAACGAAAACATTGTTATTGATTTGATGTTGTCGATTTTCTAAGCATTTTTAGTGGTGACTCCTCGGCGATCAAACCAATGAGATTTTCCTTCGTGTGCTTCTCACAACCCTCCAACATAAAGCATAGGTATTGGCATCTGTAACCTTGGAACAATACACCTCAAACGACTTCTCCCCTGGAGCATTTGATCTACTACTAATAAGCCTACAAACCCTGCAATTGTCAATTGTTATATGATAACACACATTTGAGCTTCCTCCTTGTGGTGCCTTGGGAAATATCATGTAGCCAGATAAATCAAGTTCTAAACTTCATACACTTGACACCTAATCTCAACACCTAACAACCTGTGTTTTTTTTTTTTTTTTTTCTCATGAACAAAATCCCACATGCATCAGGATTTTAGATATTAACATGCTTATATGCACTAGTACTCTTAATTTTAATCGATGAGACATGTGAAATGGAAAGGGATTGGTGCTTATGCTTGAATTTGGTGACTTATGTGTTGACTGCGATTGACATGTGGACTTGGAGTTTGGAATGTAGTTTCATATGTGATATGGATTAGGATTAGTGGTTGACACTTCAATACACACACTACCCCTTTTTGGTAAAAAGGGAAAATAAAAATTATATTTTTTATTTGAAAATATAGGAATGCATAAAATTATATTTTTTATTTGAAAATATAGGAATGCATTTTTGAATCTTAGGAAAAAAATAAGAATTTATTATTTTTTGTATTACAGGTCATAAGCCAAAGCTCACAGAGTTTTGAGCAAAAATATGATCAACTAGGAACTTGTCAAAGTTCAATGAAGGAATTGGAAGTTATGATACTAACCAAAGACTTGGGAAATGGGAACACATTCAAAATATGATTGAGGTGCGATTACAGCCCACAACCACCACCTAGGTATAAATCCTAGTTCTTGAAAACTAAGTTACCTCGATCAAGCGTGACATTTATAGTTTCAACCTAAGAAATGGGTCATGAGTTGGATGCTTTCCAAGAGTTGGGTGACTCAAGGTGGCACGCAAAAAACAACCTGAACTCCTCCTTTGAACTTTCATGGGTATCCCCCTCCCTTATGGTGTAGGAACACTTGATTTAGAGGATTTTGGTTCCCTACTCATTGACTTCTAAGTTTCAAATGTGAAAATGATAATGGTTTTTTTTTGGATACCTACCCCCAAAATCCTAACTTAGACTACAAACTTATTTTGTGTTCCTCTTGTGGAGGTTAAAAATGAGTTTCTTAATGGTTAATTTTAGGATTGGAAGTGGGCTGTGAGATTATGGTCATGAACCAAACTCGTTGATTAAAATTGTGTGGAAAGTTTCCAAGGATGTATGTAGCCTTTCTTATTCTACTAGATCTCTTGTGGGCACATGGAGAAGAGCATATTATGGCTCTAAATATGCAATATAAATATTTAAGTGTGTGGTGAGGTGCTCTTGTGTGTAAGAAGTGATAGTGTCAAATGATTTTTAATGAGTTAAATGCAATATTTTAGCATGTGGAAATTTATTGGTCCATTACAAATCTTGATTAATTTAGCTTACTAAGTGTGTTTAGAAAATCCTTGCGTAATTCAAAATCCCTAGATCACTAGCAATGCAGATATATGGCTCCTTAATTTTGATCCTTTAAACTCTCTAGGATGTTGTCTAATCTAATAAAATGAAACTCTTCTGAGATTGCAAAGCATGTGGACATTAGGTCCTTACAAATCCTTTACAATTCCTAGGCTGCTTTTTATTGCTTTAAGAATTTTGAAACTATACTAATATTGCAAGCATGCGGGAATGCATGGTCCCTTTAATTCTTTAATATTTGTTTTTCAATGTCAAAAATAAAAATGAGAGGTATTGGCCTATCCTAATTGTTTTATTAATTAAAGGTACATGGAGTTTCTTAAGAGACCTTTTTCTCATTCCCCCATATCACTCAAAGGTGTAAGGGAAAGAGAATACTCAAGAATATCAAAATCACATCCTAGTCTCACTTTGGTTGATGATTGCAAAATAAAAAACTTAACTCTAGAGTTCAATGTTGTATTAATCCATCCATGTGGAAACAAAGAAAGGGAAATAGCTTATGGTTCCTTTTACCCCTTTAAATGTCTATGTTTTTCTAAATACTAGTGCAAGAAAGAACTCTAAGTCTAATTTTTATGGTTTTACAAAGTGGTGAAAAATAAAACTAAAAATTCTTAGTGAAACCAACTCGAAAAACCATTACAATCAATGATAAAGAGGACTTCTGCACAACCTCTAGTTTTGACAGTGGCACAAAGTGCACAAATTGTGCCATTTGTTTGGAAGGAAAAAATGGAAAAGGCACAATTTGCGTGGTCTGTGTGTCTATTTTTCCCGAACCCGCACAAACACTATCAAACAATGAGAATGCAAATTTGAAATGAGTTCTCTTGATCAGAGGCTCAATTTATGCATCTCAGGGTTGGTCTAGAATGATTTTGACCCCTGCAAACACAAATTGATGAGAGATAAAGATATAAGGTCCTAATTAGGGAGGAATTTGATCCAACTCCCTAATATGTTCGCCAATATGTTGTTTTGTTTTTACCACTTGGGTGAGAAAAAAAAGTCACTTAACTATATAGTTAGGCCAACAAGACACCATAGAATTTGATTAGTTAATTAGTGGATCAACCAAAGAGAAAATAGAAAAACAAATGACAAGAAAAAAAAACTAAACTAAGAATATATAAAACTCAAATGGAAACATGAAAATGAAACAAGGGATAGCTACCAATAGGACTAATCTTCAAATTAGTAACACCTAGGAGAAGTATGCGGATTTATGAATCCACTCTTCCTCCTTGGGAGGGATCTTGAGTCCCTCAAAATAGAGCTCTACTCTCCTAAAAATGGAGTAACAATGGTGAACAACTTCTTGGTTACACGTCTCAATAGGTGATAAGTATACCACTTGTTATGATTTCTCAAATTGCTCTTAAAAGAATAGATGGATTCTCCAAAAGAAAATAAGTAGCATAAAAATACTAATGAATTCCTTGTTTCCTTGCATCCCCCCATATCCCCAAGGATAGAGTTCGAATTGATTTGGGTGTCTTGTTGAGGTACACCTCAATATGGAAGTGGTTGAGGCCCGACCAAATGCATTAATACATCATTTCCACATCTACACGAGTTGCTCAGATTCAGTTGTGTTGGCTCATGCAGATGTGTGCAGAAAGGCTTTGAGAAAATTGCATAGAAATTCAAGGGATTGTTTGTATATTTATGTGACTTGTTGAATTTATTATATAAATTATAGATGGATGATAATTGATATGTTGTGATGGTACTTTCTTCAACCATTGTATGTATTGATGTGATCAATTTTTCAATGATTACAATAAGCTCAAATATTTCTCTACCAAAGGCTAACCTAGTGGCAAGTGATGGTCAATAGAATAAGACAAGGGGAACACATGATATGTTCCCCCCTAACCAATCAATCAATAAAATCATCACCACCATATCCAAGCCATTGGAGGGATAGAACCATCATACATAAGAAAAGGTGAAGAGTTCTTTGTAGAAGATGAGAAATACACCAAGAACAATGCCATAATGCTAAAATGATTTATGTGAGGTAGAAAGTATAATCAACAAATCCACTAGAATACTCCATAATCATCAAATATATATATGACTATGATTCATCAATCAAATGATTGAACTATGAGAGGTGTGTCGAGAAATAATCCATCAAGAATGATATTCCAATAAGTAAAAATGAGTCTCCTTCAGTCCAAAGTACTAAAGTAACCCAATTGAAGTACCATCTTCATGAAGCTATCATCATGCAATTCCTTGGAATGTGTTATGATAATCACATAAATATCCCTCATGAAATATTAGGGGTAACGAGTTGGAAAGTGGCCAAGGATAAGAGGAGTTAGAGAAGCTATTCTTGGAGACATCATAATTATCCACATGAGAATATACATTTAGAAACATTTCCTAGCATCCACTATCAAGTGAATTCTAGTTGAAATAAAGAACCTATTTATATAGTACCAATTACAAGCTATAAACTAGATGCAAGGAATGACATTATTCAATCTATTTTGATTGTTGGATATAAAACAAAATCAAGTATTTGAATGTTTATGTGTTGGTATATTTTCTATCCCATGTACCCCTATCTTCTCTAATACCATAGGTAGTTTCAAGGCGCTTGACATCCCCACTAGTTGAAATGGGTTTGAATAATGTTGTCATCAATCAGGTAGGTTTAGGATAATTTTACAATACCTTATTCCTAAAGGGAACCATATCTCTAATGAATAAATATAATCATTTATTGTTAAGAGAACAAAATAATACAAATACAATCCAACCATAATCCTTAATAGTACAACAATACTTCCACTAAATCTCATAGTAAATTAAGAACTTGAAAATGAATTACTCAGTTTCCACTTCTTCAAGAGATAATAGTTTGCTATATTTTTCCTCCAAAGGATACAATGACTTGCATTAGGGGGTTAGTTGGACAAAATGTGGGAAAATTTGGACGGGTTCAATAATGACAAGTTTCTAGGCCCTGATGATCTCTAGATGGAATTTTACAAGAATATGTAGGATGTGGTTAGACTTTCATATTTCAAGATGTGTTAAAAATTGGTCAACAATGGTTGCATGGG
Organism: Picea glauca; assembly: GCA_000966675.3. NCBI lineage: Eukaryota > Viridiplantae > Streptophyta > Pinopsida > Pinales > Pinaceae > Picea > Picea glauca. Next base: position 584,226 of record JZKD02S0089006.1, on the reverse strand, counting down.
GAAACTTGTCAATGTAGGTCTTATCAATCTTATCCACAAAAGTGTTAGAATGGATTTGGTAGGTGACTCATGTTGTTAGGGTCTTAACCTCCCTAACCCCTCAACTAGATAGAACAATATGTTTTTCTATGTAATAGAGACCATCATTAGTAAATAAGGCATATGTAATAATGTGAACACATCTAATATAAGAATATTTACTAGAAGGTTACACCTCTATAAAGTTCTTCCTCTAGAATGTTCTCAAGAAGATAAAATTAGTATATATAGGGGTTGAAAGCATTGTTTTGTGAAATCATTTCTACTTGAGCTCCGCTCTGTTGGACATTTCTCCCTCAAAGAGGAAAGTTAAATTTATCTTAATATAATAAAGGTATCATTTTTTGGATCTATTGTGTCAATTTGATTACCATTTGTTTCTTTCTGCTAGTTATTGTGATAGAATTGTGTTAATTCTCTACAGATTTCCTTCTGGTACCTTACAAATGGTAATAGAGCTCTTTCCTTTGCACGTGCACACACACACACACACACACACACACACACACACACACACATAGGCTAGAGACGTGTTCCAACTTCAATAAAGTACAATGATTTGTCATTAAGAAGGTAAAAATGTGGTTGGGAAGAATACACGTAGGAACTACACATGATTTCACCTTACTGGAAACCCCTGCAACCCCTGTTGGTACCCATTCGAGTAGTACCACATCTGACAAAACATGTACATGGAATTTCACTCCCATGTACCATTGGGTATGTCAAGAGTCCCATAGGTATCTTGAAACTATCCATACCTCATCCAATGGATTCTCTGAATACTATAGTGGCACTGAGAGGAACACTCGGGAAAACAATTCTCATGTACCTAGGTAATTAGGTACTATGGCTAAGGGTACAATTAAACCTACTTAGTTAGAGCCATGAGATATTGGAATGAGTACTATTGTTGGACCTTGTTAGTGTATCAAAGAGATATGGCACAAGGAAATCCCTTGTCCTTAGGAATCCTCAAAACCCAAACCATTTCCGTCGGAATAGAACAAAATAGAAACAATGTTGAAATTTTGCACATCCATTGTGGGAAAATCTTCTTCCTACATCCAGGCTATGAAATTCCTACACAATATCCCCTTTTAAGAATTTGGGAATTATGTCACCGGAGTGTTATTAATATCGGAGTATAATTCCACATGAGTAAAAAAAAAAAAATAGTAGTTGCCCCACCGACACCCTTATTTGGGACCTATCCCACTAGATTCCTCTCTTCATATTGATCATCTTGGTACCCCTCATCATTGTTCCATTGATGATGTCATTTCATATGTTATCCCTTGATATGTTCGAGGTTGTCAATGCAATGATGCCGATGCACCCCAGGGGATAAGAATCATAGTGAGTGTTAAATCCATTGTTGCAATAAGGAAAATTGTGAAAAATTTAGCAAGTTTTTATCTCTCATTTAAAACTCTCAGCCCTCAAACAATCTCAACTCCAAGAGGAATTTGTCCATGAGTGTTTCAAAAATTTTAGATTTGAAGGTGAGTGAAGTGGTGAATTAGAAGAAAAACAGGATAAGCATATAAGGAATTGAAGATAATGAATCTTATACCTTATGGAAATATAATAACATTAATAATTCAACAGTTATAACACATTGTTGTCATGAATAAAAACCTCCCAAATTTGTGTTTAACGATTAAATATAAAATTTGGGCCCCTTAATTTTTTGAGAATTTATTTTTCAATGATTGAATTTCCCTTTTATTGGATTATGTAAATATGTTTTTGCTATGATCGTTTCCGAGTATCAATACTTTGCATTGAAACCTTTTCATGTTTTAATATTTCGTATGAGTTGATTGAATGATTCCTCTCTTGAATTTCATGATTTTTAACATGAAGTTCAAGAGGATTTACTTTCGATATCGGCCAAATGTCATATTGTTTTATATGGTTTCACTATTTTCTATATGAATTGGACTTTTGTTTTACTCATAGGAATGAATTTTTAAATTCTTATAACTCATTACATTCTGGATTCTGATCATATGAATTAAGTGTGGTTTTTTTAGCTACATGATTTCCTTGGCTACAAAATTTCTTTGAATTTTAAACACTTAAGTTTTATTTTGTATAGGGCAAGTTATTGAACTTTCATGTTGATGGTAATTGAGATTCATAATTATATGGCTTTTGGATAAGTATTATATAAGCTACAAGGTTATATTGGATTTTAGAACTATTTTGTTCTATCTTTATTTCATTCATTATGGTAGCTTATATTGCGTTATAAAGAAATTGAATGCTCTTGCTATCCTAAAATTAACAAGCATTATCATTACAAAGTCCGTCACCGTATCACATTTGCATTGAGAAGGATATGACATGGTTTATTATACAAATTTGGATATGCTTAAAAAAACTTTGTAATTCGTAAAACCTTGCAATAATTAAATCAATTTATATTTGATGTGATCGGATGTTGGAGTAATCATATAACTCAAAGAGTTATAATTTTAGTAAATAACCTTTCCAAATGGAAATTCTAAACCCCGTCATTCTTTTATTTGTCACCTGGGTGAGTACACCTTACTGTACTTTGCTATAATTTTGAATCAATGTGAATTTATATGAAGAATTGTAACGTCCCCAACCACCAACAGGTCAGGAAACATCACTCTGAATTTTTTTTTTCGCTTTGATACCAATTTGTAACGTCCCCAACCATCAAACTCTTTTGAGTAATGCTACCTAATAAACTGCATCTTTTCTACATCCCCGACCATAGACCAACAGGCCAAGCCATGCCACCAAAATAAAGTTCATGCTATGATACCATTCTGTGAAAGCCCCAACCTTAATCTACTGGGCTATGCCACATAGAGATACTTGCAGAAACATCATACGTATCCATATAAACATAGAAATGACAATTATAATCTACATATATATAAACATATACAAACGACATATTCTAATAATACACAGATTAATGCAGAAATAATAGTAAGACTACACATACAACATATACAATATATCCAGGAATTACTCATTAATTATATCACATGTATAATTACACAACATGTAAATGAACTTAGAAGTGACACTTATATTTTAATATAAGACCACCAACTGCGTGTAGACCTTCCACGAACCTCCCAGCCATAGACCACATTGCACATCACTCTCAACAGTGGGTCACCCCCGAGATGGGACTAAAATCCATCGGGAAAGGGATTCATAGGATAGGAAAGGTCGATAGGGAAATCACACAGTTCAACATGAAGGAATTCCTCCAAGGATCCACTTACACCCACAACTCACAAACTATCATTCCCCACATGCCTGTTCCACCCCAAGAGCGTACACCTTCACTGTCACACAATCCATTGACTGCTACACCTGCCTTTTCAGGGCTTCAACAACAGGCTGGATCAAGAATTCTCATAGCTCTGTAGTTGCTACTAGACTTCCTCTAGGAGAACTCACTTCCTCAACACACTCTCTCACCCAAAGAGAGTTTCTCACAGGCCTGGCAACCTTCTTCTTCTATCCAGCTCCTAAGTCTAGAGGGTAACCACAACAACAAAATCGGGTATGGGATTTGGTAATGACATCAAGCCACATCAGACCATAGAATATGTGGGTAGCAACAACAAATGGCTAAGGTGCGATCTGGCTTAGGCACTACACAGCCGTGTTGTGCTTCACATGCAAAAACAATTAGCTTCATAACACGATGTGTCAGTTTTTTAGGTTGCATAGGTCAACAATGGAGGAACAGGATGGTTGTGTGAAGGCTCTCGATCTGTGTGCATGCAAGTAGGGAGTCTTCCCACCATCGCAAGAGAATCCCAACGAATTGATTTTCCCACCTAAAACTGCATGCGCCCAGGTTAACACATGTCTTCCTGAAGCTGCATGAGCTCCACTTAACATTCATTCTCTTCCCATAGGAAACTAGGAAAACATAGGTTATGTCCAAACCTTAGACTCTAGGAAATAATAATATAATATTATTCCCTTAGAGGTAAGCCCTCTTGATTAGCCCCTTTTCCTAGACTCTTATCCCCTTCCCTTTCCCTACCTAGTGGAGCTTAGTCCCCCATAAAGCTTTCTTCGTGGTTGGTCTACACACAACGATGTAATTATATTTAATGATGTGAGTATTTACATATACAAAATAAGGCTTAATGGCCTTATTATATAGGCTCTCCAACCTAATGAACACATAAGCCTTCTAAATTATTATAACTCGGCTCACCAGCCTATCAAAAATGTTTACAATCCATAATTACAACTAGGGTTCTACCTGGGGATATTACAATCCCCTCCCCTTATTTTTGTGTTTTCCTCAGTGAAACTTGTTTATACATATACAATTCAAAAATTCTTCAAAAATCTCCAAGCTTTAGCTATTGGAAGCTTTGGAACTATTGAATATCAAAGAGGCTCTAGGTATCAATTGAAATTTTGAAAAGAATAGTTCTCCCATATATACATATCAATAGGATCATGATAGACATGACCTATTTCTTGATATTCAAATTCAACCACTTTAAAACCAAGAGTTGGTGATGTACATATGTTATCTATAATATTATGCAAATTCTGATTTGACTACAGAGTTTTTGATGAACTTCGAAAAGAAACTCCTACTGAACCAGACCATGAAAGAGATTGCCTAATCATGTCTATATCATAACCGCTTTTAAGCCCATAACCAACAAATGACACATGACTTGGAAAACAAAAGTCATCCAACACATCAACTATTGGATCCTGTAGGAACTGACATGACTGTTGCATTGATTCCAATGAAACTTCTTGATTTTCTATGTTTTTATCCTTCAGTACATGCTCAGGGATATTAGCAACATTTTTCTTCAAAAACTGAAATGAATTAAAGATTAATGGTACAAAATTATACTGCATCAATTCACCTGTGGTTTGACTATCAATGTAACTCATGTGTTGTAGTCCTAGATCTAGAACAGCTTCCATGTCATGAATGACATCCTTAACAGATTCATTAGAACATTCTTCATCTCTACTACTGACAACTTGTTTATAATTTTCTCTCAGAAATTGAAATGAAGAGAAACATAAGGGTAAATCCTTTCCACTTACTCTGAGATTTTCTGCATTTTGCTCATTGCTGTCATAATTTCTATGCATAGGTTGACTGTCATATTTGAGTTTCAACTGATATTCTTCCTCCCAACAATATGCTGCTGATGGTTTTAAAGAATTCACATTGGTGTAATCCTCATCATATTTATCATACTTCGGTAGATCATCCATGAAAGAAATTTCATCTAACATACACATCATATTAGTTGATTTCTCTTCTACAAGCTGAGTTGGAGTTTCATCTTTGACTATGTTGTGAATTGAATACATGAAATAATCATTTTCCAATCCATGATACCAAGGGTGATCTACAAAGTGTTTGGGAAAAATGACCCTTTCTTTCTCTGTAACCAATGGAACATGATTCCCTTGAACAACAAGTTCATTTCCCATGATGAATTTCTGCATGATTTCTTTCATTATGCTAGCCAGAATGTCTATTTTAGCTTCTGAAGATTTCAGCTGCTCCTTTGCTATTTTCTTCCTTTCTTCTACCTTGATCTTTGACCTTTTGATCAGTAAATTAGCTTCTACATTAATTGCACCATCCCGCATTTCCTTGATTATTGTAGTGTTCCTTTCTCTCAATTGAAATACCATCTCTGGATCAAAGGAATCTAGGTAGTGTAAGAGATCTAAACCGGGAGGTGGTCTTATATCAACATGCATGGAATTGTAAACTTGATTGAATTTGGATGAAAAGTGTTGCACTGCCTCTCCTGGCTGTCTTTTCAAATGATCATATTCTTCTAAAATGAGAAAAATATTTATCTTGATCTCCCATTTACCAAGGAATACTTCTACAAACTGATGAAAATTGGATATGCTTGTAGCTGACAAACTTTTGAACCATTCCTTAGCTCTATCTTGCAAAGATAGAGAAAACATTCTGATGCAGACATCATCTTCTTCCACCTCAAAAAGATCAAGAAAATTCTCAAAACCCTCAATGTGTTTCTCAGTAGTGATGTTACCATATTATCCATCAAACATGGGATGGTATTTGTAGTAATTGACATGGAAATCATTGACTATAGGGGGTAATATACGAGGCTTGTATCTATCTGGAATATTTACAGGTGTAGGAGTATGTACAGGGCTTGTGAAACTAGGCTTGATCTCTTGAGGCTCCTCAGGTTGAATTTGATCAACATAAGTTTCAACAATATGGTCTTGTCTAGGTTCACAAAAAGGGAATAAATAATTAAAAATAAAACCAATTACGTCTTGGATAAAATTCCAACTTGCATACCTGATCTTTTCAGATTGTCTTGTCATTGTTTCAGGTTCTTTCTCCAGTGGAGTCTTTGAAACTGATTGGAGTTGATTGGAGTCACCAAGTGAACAATTCATCCTTCTTGTGTCTGATCACTTTTAATTACACTAATCAGATATGGAACTTGATATGATTTTGTGAGGAAGGTTCCCCAGTATGGTCGCCACTATGTTAGCACTCCATAATTTCTCCGGGCTAAGAGGAGAAATCATAGAGGTAACCACAAACCACTTCTAGATCATAATCTAGCCCTTATGGCCTTGGAGAGGGCTCTCTCACTTAGATTACATAAAAATAAGATATTAGGCTAGGTAATAAGCTCAAAAAAGTTGATTTTTTAAAGGTCTGTTGATGTGAAAAGAGACAGATCTATTGGGCATGGAGTCATGTCAAACCAATTTTCTATCCAATGAGATGATGGGAAAATAGAGGGTTTTCTTTTATAGGGGCAAGGTAGGAAGCTTTGGTGGAGGATTTAGATCATATTTTTGCAAGAGGTGAATGTATAAAGGGTGAAAGGAAAACACATTAGAGCATCAAACCAAGGATGAATTCTAAAGTGATGCTTTAAGCTGAAAACATTGATAACTTGGCAAAACTGAAACAAAGCACCATTAAGATGAATTCTGGATCAAACATCTGGTTTTTCCAAGCAAGAAGATACATATTAAATGAATTTAAACACATAATATAACTTACAAATCAAAGGAGCACAAAACCACCAAAATTATGACACAAGAATTCTTGCGAAACACCTGCTATTCCATTCATTCACTTGAAAAAAAATACAATGCACAAAAGTTTTTCCTCTCTAATCTGACCAACGCTTTTCACATTTAAATTATAAAAATATATAGAAAAAATCTCCCCCAGGATCAGGAGGTTGAATTCAACAACCTGGCCAAAAATAGAAACAATTTCCTCAAAGTTCTAGACTGTCTGCAATGAAAAAAGGGCCAGACTATTGAAAATAGGGGTTGACTTAGATGCTTGTATATCCCAAAATATGATAGATGTGAAAAAATGGAAAGAGGTTATTGTAGATGAGCCTGTCTTGAGTAAAAAATTCTCTCGTTTTTTCCAAATTCATTTCCATATTTCCAAAACATCTATCGCAAAAACATGACGAAAATAGAACAAAAGAAAGCCTGAAAAATAATGCTCAGAGATGGATTTGATTCTCCCAATTCTTGATACCTATGAAAAACCTGATAGAGGTTATTGATGTTGGACACACCTACTACACTTAGAGGGGGGGG